>PVJX010004259.1:0-96985 GCA_004027295.1 Dolichotis patagonum
CAAAAATTGAACACAGGCTTGCAATGTGTGATCATGAAAGGGAAGATCTCTTAAAAATAACAAGGGAGCAGGCAGTAACAATTGGAAGGCTAGAGGACAACAAGAGGATCTATAACTTAAGAATAAAGCATGTGAATGAAGAAGCAGGAGTCAAAACAGAGGAATTGCAAAGGCTATTCACAGAAATTATTAAGGAAAATTTCCCAAGCATAGAAAAAGGTAATGATATGCAGACGTATGAAGCATACAGAACTCCAGCCACCTACAACCCAAACAGAGCTACACCCAGACACATAATAATCAAGATGCCAGAAATTCAATATAAGAACAGAATATTAAAAGCCATCAGAGAAAAGAAACAGATCACCTATAAAGGAAAACCCATCAAAATCACGGCAGACTTCTCGACACAGACCGTCAGGGCAAGAAGAGCTTGGAGTGAAGTGATTCAAGCCCTGAAGGAGAACAACCTCCAGCCCAAATTGATGTATCCTGCAAAACTCTCTCTAGAAATTAATGGAGAAACAAGATGCTTCCATGACAAAGAGGAACTTGGAGAATTTGTGATCACTAATCCAACCCTACAAAAAATAAAGGACATTCTAGAGAGAGAGAGAGAACAAGAATAGGAGCATTTCAGAGAGGCCTCAGTGAACAGGGCAGACAGTGGAGTGGAACAGAAAAATAGACAATCAATGGCAGAAAAACAGAATAGCAGAAATAAGGCAGAGAAGATTGGCTGTAATCTCTAGTATAGATGGCCTTGAAATATTAACAGAGAGAAACACAGGCAGAGTAGATCAGGAGATAGGGTCCATTGAGCTGCTCTATATAGGGAGGCAGTGGGACCCAAAACAAGCAGTGCACCCTATGGGAGTAAAAGGGGAGGAATTGTCTAAAATAGGAAGGCAGAGGATATTGTTAATTGGGTAACAAAATTTAAAATTTACATTACTCTCACCACTCTGCTTGGATGGATTACGTGCTGTTCCAGTTTGTCTACTTACGCTAGACTTGAGGACATGGTCAGCTATCCCAAAAATAAGAGGACATATTAGGGTAATCATCCCTAATTTCCTATCAACTTAATCTGAAGCCCTTTATAACTTATACTGTCTTACTATGACTGATCTTACTTCAATCTGGGTTGTTAGATTGCTACTTTATATTGACTGATTTTATTTAAATCTGTTATGATTGATAGCATCAAATCTAAGAATATAGGCAACTAC
This sequence comes from Dolichotis patagonum, assembly GCA_004027295.1. NCBI lineage: Eukaryota > Metazoa > Chordata > Mammalia > Rodentia > Caviidae > Dolichotis > Dolichotis patagonum. The sequence continues at coordinate 1,233 of PVJX010004259.1, forward strand.
ACTGAAGATGACAAGATTCATTAAGATACCCACTCTGGTTTGATTATTACTTGCTTTTGAAGTCTTACAATGTCTCCAATGCTTCATTTTTATTAATGTTGTTATATACTGCTGAGAGATCATGGTAACCATTGTAGATCACCTTGTATTGTGGTTTTATGTGACTTTTTTGCCTCATGCTTTTCTAGGAATTGTTTTGTTTTATCTTGCTTTGTTTTGTTTTTACCTCTAATACGGAAACAAAATGATTTTCTGAAGTGTATACACATATGACTTTATGTTTTGTTTTGCTCTCTACTCTAGCTAAACAAAATGATTTTCTGAAGTGTATACACATGTGACTTTATTATTGGACACTGTGCAGGATTCTACATTGTACAAGATGGTTCCCACTCATCATCATGAATTTTTTAATCTAATAGGGCAGATAAAATACACATTTGGATATGTTAAGTATGAGGCTTTGAATTTAAATGTGTTATGCACAGTAGTGGCACAGAGTAAGGACCACGAGAGAAAATTAATGATTCATTTTATCAGGTGAGATACACTTTAGTTGCTTCACCTGTTGTGTAATTTTTCATGTAAACATGAGTTAAATTTATGACTAGAAATAATTACACATACTATTGTCTGATAGGTCGTTTGGAGGCTGTTGTACTTCTCTTCTAAACTTAGAACTTTGGAATATGACCTGGAAATTTACTAGAAATCTGAAACCACTTAAAATTTTTAATAATAATAACTTGGGGAAAATACTAAGAAACTGCAAAGTGAATGAGATAAAATATGAAGCTACTCCTATCTCAAACTTTCTCTTTTCATATTAAAAACATAGTTGTTGCTGTATTTTTATCAATTTTAAACATTTGTATAAATAAAAGATATTCTTGACATCCTACTAGAGGCTAGCATTTTGCTAGTTCTAGGAAGACAGTCTTAGAGTGGCTTGCATTTCTGCTGAACGAACAGTATCATAGGCTACAAGTAAATCAATAGAAAATGTTTTTACCTTTCTCTCTCTCCCACTGCTAATTGATGTGTTTATTCCATTGAGTGAGCCAACTCTGTCAAGACTTCCCCTATGGGAGAGTTCATACTGTGTGCTTATGTGCCAGTCTCCCGCAGAGCCAGGGTGGAGAGTAAAGACTGGAGGCAAAGCCAGGACATTGTGAGTAGCATTGTCAAAGGCACAGACAAGTCATGGCGTGTCAATCTTTGAGAACTGTTTTAGCCCTTACCAGTTATTCAGACCCTCCCTGTACACTCTGCATGCCTGGAGCCAACAGACAGATCTGCAGTGACCTTTGGTGCCCTTACTCTGCTCATTCACCATCCCACTGGAATGTGAATTTTTCCTCTCTTTCCTATTTGTCTTGAGGACAGAGAACTTGTGAGGGCCACTGAACCAGTCATGTTATGGTTATGGTTGTGGTTATGGTTATGGTATGGTATGTTATGTTATGTTATGGGGGGGTTAGGACTCGAACTCAGGACCTCAGGCCTGCCAGCCCGGCACTGAGCCCACTGAGGTGAATCCCTGATCCCTTGCACCAGTTTATTTTATATAACTAGATCGGTGTATATAGAGAGGGTCTAACAGTATGAAGGACAAGGAAAACAATTATTTTATTTCCTTTTTAGGACTCCCAGAATAGCTAAAGAGAAATCATGTATAGTATCCTGACCTAGAGATAATGAAAAGAAGTTATATAGTGATAGGAGACAGAGACGCTTTCCCTGAGAAATTTTATGGTTAAAAAGTTTAGTATTTTTGTAGTACAATTTGTAAGAACTAAAAGAAAGATTTTTAAAAAAAACATAAATCAATTCTTAGAGCTAGTAAAAGTGACTGTCGAACACTAGAGACAGCTGAATTTTGAAGCTGTATAACTTTTAAATGGACGACAGTTAGGAATTTTTGTTTCCAGGCATGTCACACCTGTGTTTTTGAGAATAGCACAGTAATTCACTGCTTTGGTATGTTGACTTCTCCTTATCGACTGTGTTTTTCCTTATTATTTCTCCTGGACCAGATTTTTAAGTTGTGTTTTTCTTGTCATTCCTTTTTTTTTTTTTCCTTGTACCGGGGATCGAACTCATGACCATGCGCTTGCAAGGCAAGTGCTTATGCCGCTGAGCTAAATCCCCGGCCCTGTCATTCTTTTTAATACTAAAATAAAAGTAAGTACATGCATATTAGGGGTACAAGGAAACTGTTGGATGTTTTCATTATCTTAAATGCAATGATGATTTTGTGAGAATACATGCACATGGGTCAGACTTTAACCAAATTGTATGCTATAAATAGATGCAGTCCATTGTGTGGCAGTTACACTTAAATAAAATGATATAAAATTTTTTGCTGATATGATAACTAAAAGCTTGGAGTTATTTTGATGCTATATGTATTTCCATGACTGATACTGAGGTTGAATGTTTTTATTAAGCCCTTCGTATTTCATCTTCTGTGAATTGTTGATTTATATCCTTTGCCTCTTTTTCTGTTGGGATATGTGTATATGTGTCTTGTCAGTTTATATAATCAATCTTAGAAATGGTAACAACCCACTCTCTATCTTACCAGTTGCTAATATTTATCCCAGGTGATTTTTTAATTTTAAAATTATTTCTCCTTTTATTTCCTTATTTTTTTCTCTTTTGTCTTTCCTTCCTAACTGACATAGACAAAGGCAATATTTTGACTGCTTGCTATCTGGTTTCCAAGTTGCTTGCTATCTTAAAAATCCCCTATACTTCAATTATATTCCTAATTTTTCTTAGATTTTACAGTTTTAGTTCTTATGTTAATTTTTTTCCAAATCCCTTTTATTTCAAGGGAAAAAAAACTAAAACAGAATTTCAAAACATGTTGATTAGGGGCAACAATGGTACATACACTGCGCATGGTCATCTCCAAATCATTCACCCAGAGCCCAAGGCATCTCCATTCAGTTGTCTGAACAATACCAGCACAAATCTTTCTCTTCAGTGAACTCAAGAGAAATCAGTAGTGTAACTATCTTAACTTTTTTAAATATACATATGTTGTTTCTTTCAGCTTTTTACACTAATGAGACCACAGTGTTTACATGGGTATCTCGTTTTACTGATGAGTATGGTCTCCAGTTATATCCATTTACCTATAAAAGTCTCCAGTTTATCATTCTTTATGGCTGAGTAGTATTCTGTTATATAAATATACCACATCTCCCCCCCCCCATTCTTATATTAGATTTTACTTCTGCATTTTTCTGGTAATGATGTTTTTTGGTGATGAGTAACTCAACTTTTGTAAAGACCTTAAAATGTTTTCATACAAACTTGAATCTGTTTTAGAACTCTGTTCTGTTGATTTCTTTGTGTATGCTTACTATTCAATTACAATAGTTTATGACGTTTTGATTTTTTTGTTTGTTTTATTCTTTGAGATAGGATCTCACTGTGTAGTGTAGGCAGGCCTTGAACTTGCTAGTACCTCAGGCTGATCTCAAACTAATGGCAGTTCTCTTGCCTCAGCTTCCTGAGTGCTAGGATTACAGGCATGTGCCACCATGCCCAGCCTATGACAAGTTTTAATGTATAACAAAGCATATCTCCTCCAAATTTTCCTTTTTTTTTTTTTTTGAGACTTTCTTGGTCATTTCCCTATAAAAACGTTTAGTATACTTTCTTTTACTAGACATCATTGGTAAATACATTAGATACATATTTTATTTTGAGATGTTAACATTTTTACATTAAATACTTGTTTAAAAAACTTTTTATTTAGAAAATATATTGTATATTATGTTTACTATGGCTGTTTATTGTCTTATTTTTCATTTTTCTTTGATATACTTAATAACATTTATCAAACAGTTTAATGAGTTTTAACAGTTTGATAAATCTGTGTGACTGTCACCGTAATAAAATATATAGCAATTCCATCATTGGAGTATGTCAGTATACCAGAATTTAGTCAGTGCTTTTCCACTCCTAAGCAGAAACAAGTACATTCTCATTTCTGTTTCATAGATTAGTCATTCCTATTCTGATACTTCTTATGAGTGGACTTATATTGTATGTGTTCATTCAGCACAAGATTTTTTAAAGTTTTGAGTAGCATTCCATTTTATGAATAGACAATTTGTTTTCCCATTCTCCTGTTGATGTATAGTTGTTTTCAGTTGAGGCTATTGTGAATGAGGCTTCTGTGAACATTCTTACAAGATATTAGTGGAGACATGGCTTCATTTCTTTTAGGTAAATACAAGATATGTTTTAACTTGTAAAACTGGAAAACATTTCTAAAAGGTAGAAAATACATTTTACATGGCCATTAGTAATGTATGAAAGTTCTTCTGTGTGTCTGTCAACATTTGGTGGTTTTAGTTTTATATTTTACATATTCTAAGTGGTTGTCAAATGATACCTCATTTTGGTTTTAGTTTCATGTCCATGATGACACCCATTCATGTATTCTCTGCCCATTTGTGTATCTTCTTGTAGAAAGGAACTGTCACAAGTTGGGTAGCCAACTTGTGAGAACTATAGTTCAGGTTGGCCTTGAATGAACTCTGTAGTCCAGACTGGCCTGAAACCTAGAGCAGTCTTCCTGCTCAGCCAGCATGTGCCATTACTCCCAGCTGTTAGATTTAAAAATTGGGGTTTTTTATTATGATATATAACAAATGTTTTATACATTCTGGATTCATGTCCTTTGTATACTTTTTATTTTGAATGTTGTTTACTAGTGTTTGCCTTACTATCTTTCAAAAAGCAGATGTTTTTAAATTCTGGTCAATTGAGTATATTGATTTTTAGTGGTTCTGTTTTTTTATATGTTAAAAATTATTTTCCTATATTTGTTTTTAGAAGTTTTATAGGTTAGCTCTTACATTTGGATCTTTTTTCAAGTTAAATTTTACACATTTGGAATAGAAGTTGAGAAGGTTTTGTTTGGTTGTTGCTTTTGTTTTTTAATCATTATTTAGTTCATTCGTTTAAAAGATTTTTTCCTTAATTATATGACAGTGATTTAAATAAAACCATTCTCCCCGCTTACCCCCTATTTATTCTAGGGTAACCAGGAGCCAACAACAACTCCTGAAGCAATGGTTCAGCCTTTTACTACCATCCCATTCCCACCACCTCCACAGAACGGAATTCCTACAGAATATGGAGTGCCACACACTCAGGACTATGCCGGCCAGACCAGTGAGCATAACCTGACACTCTACGGAAGCTCGCAAGGCCACGGGGAACAGAGCAGCACCTCGCCCAGTACACAGAACGGATCTCTTCCGGTATGTGAGTTACAAGGTGGAAGGTAGAGGAGTGCATGTCAGTCCCACTGAAATTGTCACCCTAGTCACAGGACCAGAACATTCTTTGAGCTAATTCAGCATTTCCGCTCCATTTCTTAGCCTATGTGTAATTTCAGTTCTACTCCAAGCACTGTGATTAGAAGATAGGGAGTTTGAAGTAAAACTCAAAGTTACTGCCTAGGAACTGTTGGTCTAAAAATGAGGCAGGCAGTAGCAAGGTAAGTACAGTGGTAAAAGTAAATGTAGGGGATGCTGCGCTTTTGAACTTCACCAGATGTGTTGCTATGCAAAATTGCATGGTCACACTCTTGTTTTCACCTCTACAGTCTCTCAAAGCATTTTCCAGTTGCTTCTTCCTCCTTGAAATGCTTAGTGTCTTGAGTTTTGTGCTCTCTTATATTTTGTCTTCAGCACTGGATACTTTCTTTGTTCCTCCTCTTCTGTTCAACTTTTAAGTGCTACAGTGTGCCAAGGTTGGGTCCTGGAACCCTGTTCCTTGCTTTATGTTTTATCTTTATGTAACTAGACTACCAAATTCACTTACTTGCTCAAGGAAAACCTAGGAGTCCTTCTTCTATTTCTTTTGTCTTTACCTGTGACCCATTAATAAGTCACAGGTAAAGACAACTCCAGCTCCATAACGTTTTACTACTGCAGATTAAAGAGCCAGTGTTCTTTTGCCGGATTTGTAGGGCTTGAATCCCTATATAGCCAGTTATTTAATCTCCCTCTGACTTAAGAAGATACATGAAGTAGTAGTACCTACTCTTACAGAAAGACAATCATAGTACCTCACTCAAGAGGCTGTTAGGAGATTTGAGAGTTTGATGGAGGCAAGGTGTTTATCATCGTTACCAGTGTTACTGCTGCCTAACTTAGCCATTCTCCACATGGCAGCCAAGATGATTTTTACCTCTTAATCCAAATTTTGCTGTTTGCCTATTTAATTCTAATAGTAGTCTAACACAAGTAAATAAAACTGGAGCTCTGTATGAGATTTTTCTAATCCTTTGCCCCAGCCCACCTCTGACCTCACACCCCTTTCTGTTTACTTGCTGAAGTAAAAAGAAATGCTACAAATTAGCCATAAGTATGTATTACATGCATATCAACACTCAGAAAATTGTATTGTCTGTGGGATTTCATTCTAAGGTAAAAATGCACTTATCAAATAAGCTATCTCTGGTTTTTAGATTTCACTTTTTTCTGTCCAGTATCAGATTATCTGAAGGAGAGCTTTATTCAGACTTTAAGCCAGTTAACAAGATTTACTTCCAAATAAAGATGTAGCATTATAGTGCAAATTTAAGTTACCGAAAGATAGATTAAACCTATAAATACCTTGGGGAGCGGGTACCTGGGAGCGTGGGTATTAGAAATTCAGGGCCTTTACGCTGAACTACATCCTCAGCCCTTTTTATATTTGAGATAAGGTCTTGTTAAGTTGCTAAATTGCCCACATTAGGCTTAAACTTACAGTCCTCCTTTCTCAGCTTTCCAGAATGCGGGGATTGTAGGTGTGCACCACAAGGCCAGAGTATTTTCTTTTATTAGATATTGGAGCACCAAGAAATACTTCTTTTCCTTGAAAATGTCTTATGTTTTCAATGTTGATTAGTTATATGTAGGCATATGAATTTTATACTTCATAAATAGTGAACTGTAATAGGCAGTTTGAAGAGTCCAGTAACAAATGAGCTTTTCTATAGCATTTGTTCAGAATTATGAATTTACAAGATGATCTATTATCTGCATTGCCAAATAACTTCCAAATGATCATGAACTCAGAGACCCACAAGAATAGCTATTTCAATGAAAGGAATGAAAAAGATGAAATAATACTTCTTTTTTAAGGTATATTAATGGTTAAAATATATTTCTCCTCCAGATGTCTTTTTTTCTTTTCTTTCTTTCTTTTTTTTTTTTTTTTCTTTTTTTGAGTTTATTTGTTTATCCCTTTTTACTGTCAGCCTAGCTTTGCCTCCTCCAGAATTCGGTAGAGTTAAAATAGGTAGCTTTTTTGGATTGGCTTTTTTCACTTAGTAATATGCATTTAGGATTCCTACATTTTTTTTTTTAAGGCTTAACAGTTTCATTTCTTTTTGTTGCCTAATAATACCGTATGGTTGTTCTGTATTTATCCCTTCGCCTGTGGAAGGGTGTGTTGGCTACTTCCAAGTTTGGACAATTATGAATAAAGATGCTGTAAGCATTCATGTGTGCAGTGAACAAGAGTTTCTGTTATTCCACATCCTTGCCAGTGTTTGGTGTTGTCTGTGTACTGGATTTAGACAATTCTTGTGGAACGTCATTGTTGCTTAAATTTTCATTTTCTTGAGATACAGTGTGGAACCTCTTTTATATGCTTATTTGCCACCTGTAGATCTTCCTCAGTGAGTAATCTATTCAGGTTTTCAGCCATTTTTTAATCAAGTTGTTTTCTAGTGTTGAGTTGTCAAATTTCCTGGATATTTTGAAAATAAGTTAGCATTTCATATCATCCTGTAGATCCAAGTTAATATCCAATGTCATTTCTTTTCAGTATTTTCTGATAGATAAGTTTGCTTAAAACAAATTGTGTTTGTGTTAATCTGAGAAAGTTTTTTTTTAAAGGCAAGTTTTGTTAGCTGTAAAATTCTTGGTTGACTTTCTTTTCTACCCTCTGAATATGATAAGTGAATCTATTGCCTGCTGGCCTCTGATGAGACTCAGCTGATTCTCACCAGAGATCAACTGTTAATACTTTGTTGGGGTGGGGGTGGTAACCGGGAATCAAACTGTGGACCTGGCGCTTGCCAAGCAGGCACTTAGGCCACTGATCTATATCCCTGGCCTTTAATCCTACTATTGTTCCCCTACTATTGTTAAAAGGAAGTTGTTTCTCTCTTGCTGATAACATTTTCTTTTTAGCTTTTAGCTGTTTCTCTATGATGGGTCTAAAGATGAAAGTGTTTTTTAGTTTTTATTATACTTGAGTTTTTTGAGTTTTAGATTGGTTATTTTTTTTTTTTTTTCATGAAGAAGAGAATTTTGACTATGATTTCTTCAAGTGCTTATTCTTTTTCTTCTCTGTTCCTGGGCCTTCCATTTCATATACTTGAGGTTTTCCTACAGACATTTATATTTTCTGTTTCAACCAGCAATTTTCTGAATCTAAACAGAACGTAAAGTATTTACATATTCATATTCCTTCATATTTCTTTTCATATTCCTTCAGTATTTTTTTCTCTTTGCTCTTTAAATTATGTACTTTTGTTGATCCTTTTTTTTTTGTAGTTCACACATTCTTTGTTCTGCCTTCTCAGTCTCCTGTTGAACTCATCTACAGAGTGCATTTATTTGTTATAGTACTTTTTAACTGTGTAAATTCCATTTATATTTCTCTGTTTTGTCATTCTATTTTTCTTTAATTCTTTTGGCTTTTTCAGTTTATACTTGCCTTGAACTCACTCTATAGTCTAGGCTGGCCTCAAACTCCCAACCTCCCAGCCAAATTGTTTGAAATATTTGTATTTGTTACTTTAACGTCATTTGCTGAATCCAACATCTGTGCCTGAGTTACAGCCCAGTTACTTCTAGTTATTATTTCTTTTCTTGAATCTGGGTCACACCTTCCTGCATTTTATAATTTGCAATGTTATTTTTTTTTAAATGAAGATTAAGCAGTTAACAGTGTAGTGATGCTAGATTTTTGTTTATTTTTCTGAGAGGGGATGAAGCAGTTTGCCCACTTAAATTATGGAGTCTGACACCTGCACAGTGTGAAGCCATTGATGTTTCTGCATAGTAGTTTTGTTATTTTTTCTTTTTATCCTGGTAACAGTCACTCCTGTGTCCCCACAGCTTATAGGCCAGAGAATAGAGGTCATGCTCATGCATCTGGAATTTGTAAAGTTTTCTCCCTCTCAGTCCAAAAGCTAGATTAGGAAGTACATTAAAGGTTCAGCCTTCCCAAGTCTGCCTGGGATTTTCTTTTTTATTGAGATGTTTCATGTCTCCCTTTCTCACCTATGTAGTTTCACACCTGCTCAGGGATGTGAGGAGTGCATTTCTGTCTCTGGTATGATTTTCACTTTTCTGGGTTTTCCCTGCTAGATTTCTGGCTGGTCCATCACTCACAACTTCAAGCTCGAAGAAGCTATGCTTTCCCTATTAGGTTCTTGCCAAATTTGCCATGCTTAGTTGACAGAGCCATTGTTTTTCTTGCCCTTTTGACACTCAAATCTGCCCTCCCCAACAGCAAAAGCTGCTGATTTTCATTTCAGCAGTATGTTTGCAAAAGTCCTGCTGGTTTTACACTAAGCTCTAAAATTTTCCAGGAAATGCCTCTTTTTACCTTTAACTTTCTTTCCCTTTCACAATATCTATTGTACCTTTTGGATCTTATTTACTCTTTCAGTTTCTTGTACTAGGGAGACAATATGATGTTTACACATGCAGGTCTTGTTTATTTCAGTTACGATTATGGACTCCAGTCGCATCCGTTTACCTATAGGATTTACTGATCTGTACACACCATCATAGGAAGAAATCCTTTCCCTGAATCATTTTGTGGCATTTTACACTTTCTCACAGGAACTGTGAGCCTCTCAGCACTACCCATTTCTCTTTTTCTCTCATTACCATCATTTCTGATTGTTTCACATCCCTAGATTGTATGTTTTTAATGACAATAATTAAAGGCAAGCTCTATTCCTTAAAGCAAATATACAGTCAAAACTCAGGTCTCTTATCACTTCAAAAACTTTATTATATAATTTTGCATGTACTAATTTTAGTTCCTAAAGAAATAGTGAAATAAGAATAGAAATCCAGATGTGTAGATTGTGTGAGTCTATTAATGGTAAAAATAGCTGAGAACAAAGTGTAAAGTTCTTTGAGTTGTACATATGAACAGAAGTATCACAAATTCTGTAAGTTTAGCAAGTTTTTAACAATAAAACAAGAAACTGTTAGGAAGCTCTGTTGAAAGATACCGTTACTTTTTTAAGTATACATTTTAAATATGAGGAGGAATTTCCACTGCTGTTAGGCCATTTTCCTTTTTTTTAAATCATTTTTAATTATGTTGATGACAAAGAAATAAGTTTTAACTGAGGCTAATTATACATCATTACAAGAGATACAGCAGATTATCAATACTTGAATAGTTAACATTTTTATGTCTATCATTGTTGGAGAAGCTACTTGATAGCTTCATGCATAGTTCTCTCTCTCATAGAAAAAAAATTTAATACATTATGGAGTATAACTTAGAATAACAACCTGTATTAGTTTTGTGACTGCCATACCAAAATTATCACAGACTTGGTAGTTTAGATAACAAAAATTATTTTGTTTTGCACAGATATGAAGACACCAGTTGGGCTGGTCTGTGGTGAGGCCTCTCTCTTCCCCTTAATGCTAACACAGAGAGAGGGCAAGAGAGTGAAGAAGGGGGAAAGAGACAGGGAGAAAGTGAGGGGACCCAGACACAGACTGAGAGAGAACGGTCTGGAATTTTCCCTCTTATAAAGGCAGTGATAGGATCCAAGTAATCCTGTGCCCTTCGGGCCTCTTTCATCCTTAATGGCCTTCTTAAAACCTGTATTTCCTAATACAATCACTCTGGGCTTAGGTAGAATTTTGACCTATGAATGTAAAGAAGATAAATACTGTCCACTGTGGGAGACTGCCATGCTGCTCTTTCCTGAGAAACAAAGCTCTTGCTGCAATCTTTCCCGACCTCTCCTTCAACCTTGTTCACTGAGACAGGTGGAGTTGGCTACATTGAAGCAAATGTTCTCCCATTCTGGTAAAATAATGTGGTGGAGTCTGGCGGAGGGAGGCACTAGTGGTCTCATGAATAGCAAAGCAGCAACATGCCCCATTTTCCTTTTGAAAGAGAGATTGTGTGTGCACATGCACTTGTGAGGATGTGTTGTACGGAGGTAGAAATTGAGCAACACATCATAAACCTAGATTGATAACTTTTACATTATTCTATAAAACTTTAACTGTCAATTGATATGCCTCATAAAACGGTCTAGTAATTCATGTGATGCTTGCCTGTATAATCCCAGCACTCTGGAAAGCTGAGTCAGGAGGATTACAAATTCAAGCCCCATCTGGGTAACCAAGTGACTTAGCAGACCCTGTCTCAAAATACAAACTAAGGGGTTGGTAATATAGCTCAGTGTCAAAGCCCTGGGTTCAGTCAGTGTTGCGTGCATGCGCATGTGTGTACACACACACACACACACACACACACACACAGCTAGGAAGCATTATTTAAAACTAATTAAAGATGTCTTTCACTTTAAAAATTGCTCCCGCAAAACAGTATTTTGTTGTGGTCAGTAGGATAGCCCTTCCCCGTGTGTCAGAGCTTTTCCTGGTGGGGAGTTCCAAGTCCGTGTCTTCTGCTCTGATGTCCCTCTCCAGCTCCGCGAAGAGGCCACTGTATGCTTAGGTGTTGGTTCCCTCTCAGGCTCCTGAGCATCCTGTCTCACTCAGCTCAGGTGTTCTCTCTGCTGGAAAGCCTTCCTGACTTTCTAGTCAAATCTTGATTTATGGATCTTTAATTTGGGCCCTAGTGGAATCCTGAGCTGGCCACATTTTGTAGAATGTAAAAGAAGTAATGGCTTTCTTTACTTTTCTCTCCCTGATGAAACTAGAAGCTTTTAAACGAGGCCTTTTTTTAAAAAAAAAAATTCATCTTTCTTTCTTGATTCATCACCATGCTTGTTACTTGAGAATTATACAGCAAATACTTAGGAAAAGCACATCTTTCTGAGGAGAAAAGCTGGCTTCTTGGTGAAGGTAGGGTTCATCTGGGCCATGCATTACCACTGATAGGGATTCGGATGTGCTTAATCAGTTCTCACAGCAGAGTCAGAGAGGTAAGAAAGAAGAGCAAAATATCTTCAGGTAAAAAGTAAAAACTCTTTTGTAGCTTTGGGTGCCTGCTAAAGGCTAGAAGGAAAGAAGGTGGGGAAAAGGTCAGTTGAGTGCAGAGTAGGAAGAGTTTTTGAATGCTAAGCTGGGAAACAAGGACTTAGTGAAGGTTTGGAACAAGAAAATGAAGTAAGCCAAACATGCTTCCAGGAGATTATCTGTTTCAGCATGGCTCTGCCCTTGGGAGCTTCAGGGAGTATGTAGAAGAGGGAATTAATTCACAAGAATAGTGAAGATAGAAAATACAGGATTGGTAAGGTAAGGAGGAAAGCAGACTGTGTCATTCTCATTATGATGATTGTATCTTTAATAAATCATTTTGTCTCTTTAAGTTTCAGTTTTCTTTTCTGTCAAATGAAGCTTACTGTACTGACTGACTCTAGAGCGTTTTTGTGATAATAAATTAGAAGTACTTTAGGCATTACTTGTTGAAATAGTTGAAGGTAACTACTTTTTGTCCTCTCAGGTCTTTTAAAATCACATGCCCCTTGCAGCATTGCCTGCAGCCTTTTTATTACCATTAAGTGCAGATGCATTTTAGTATAGGTCTTGTTCACATTGGATTGTCTTGAATTGTTAATAGAGAAAAAAAAAAGGAAGGGACTTCTCATACCATCATGAGAACTAAGCATGAAGTCTGAAATTTCTATATTTAGAAGTGAATTTTGGCCTCAAGATAGAAACTTCTTCTGCTCTTAAGATGAGTCTCTTTGACAGTAGGTTCCATACTGTGCATTAGCCAAACAGATAGCAGTTGGGGGGCTGCCCCCGCAGCCTGCAGGCTCTGGAGAATAGAGAAACTTGGTTCTTGTATGTTTGATTATTTTTTTCTAAATCTCAGCAGGATATAAATAATCGAAGAATTTGAAATAGACAAGCATTAGTGAATCATCTTCAAATAGGAAATTTATATTTGTATATAATAACTATCTGTTGGATTATATTTTCCTTGAGGGAAGGAAATAATTCTTACTTTCCTTTCAATCATCTATACTGGTACATATATAAATACTACATGCTAACCAACTGTGCCACTGCACCTCCTATACTGGTACATAATAGGTGTTAGTGCTTTTTAATTGGGAGAGCTTATAAAGATATAATTAAGCACCTCTAATTGATTAGTTGGTTAACAAAAAGGTGTTAGAAAGTACACTTTTAACAATATAGACTTAAATGTTAACTTAGGTAACAATTCATTTCTCCATTCTTGTATATATTATGACTTCTATCTTTGTCCTAATTTGACATAATTATAATTCTTAAGAGACAAAGCATGTTATTGAATCTTTCACTTAAATGGAAGAGTTTTCTAACTCGATAATTAGAAGAATATTCCCCCCCCCCTTGGATACTGGGGATCAAACTCATGACCTCGCACTTGCCAGGCAGGCACTTATGCCGCTGAGCTAAATCCCTAGCCCCCCTTTACCCTTACATAACGATGTTCAAAACATTTTTTAGAGCTTTTTTTTTTTAAAGCACAGCACCAATTTTTAAACAATTTTGTGAAAAAGTATGCACATTTCAGGTACAGTAATTGGTAATAATAGCATAATTAATACATTTGTACACTTACTCTGTACTACATGTTGTTGAACATGCTTTCAATGTATTCATTAAATTATCACAACCACTCTGTGAATTACTGTTACTATTACATTTTTATAGATGAAGAAATTGATACTTGGAGAGATAATTTGTCCAAGTTCACTCAACTTAGTAGGTGACAGTATGAAGATTTAAACAGGTTTTCTGATTCCCAGAGCCTGCATCCTTTCTCATATATATATATTGTCATGGTCTTTATATCAAATGTTTCATACACACACATATTTGTTACATGTACAGTAATGTGCTAGGTCATAGGTGTGAAGTAAGGCTCTTGCCCTCAATGAACCTAGAGAACTCCAGGACCAAGAACAAAATATTTGTCAGTGTTACAGGGTTGAGTGTAGGACAGAAGGTTGGTTAAGAGATGCTTTTACGAAGTAAATACTACTTACCCTACATCTTGGTGAACCTAGATCCACAGAGTAGAGGTAGGCAGTAGTTTTCCTAACATGATCACCGTTTACTGGCAGGTCCTTAAACTTTCTCAGGTGGGACACTAGAGTAGACTCTTTGATAATTATTCTAAGACATTCTGTAACATTTTCATGGGCTTCATTTTGTGCTTTGCCACCAGCACAAAAAGCAGTAGTGGGTAACTATGAGTGCCTTAGTGTAAAGCAAGGAAGTAATAATAGACTATTCTGCTGGTGGTCTTTTTAATCTTTATTGTCACAAAGTCACGGAAGAAGAACAGCAACAGAAAAGCAGGTTCACTTAAGAATGTCTTTCATGCAGCTGTGGTGCAGTCTTAGTGCTCAGGAGGCTGAGGCAGGAGGATCTGTGCAAGTTTGAGGCCACCTTGGGCCCAAACACCTAGTTTACGAACAGCCTGAACTACATAATGAGACTGTCTCAACCTCTCCCCAGAAATCTTTCATGCAGCAGTGGAAATTATTAACTTTATTAATTTTCTGCCAGTACCTGATCTTTTATGATATTCTCCATGCAAAATGAAAAGTATTCATAAAGCCTGTTATACTGCATACCCACATGCCTTCATTGTCTTGGGCACCAGCATTGTGTGACTGGCCTACTGCGTTTTGCACGAAACCCCTTCCAGGAACTGATGGGTGAACTGGCAGGCATTTTCTTGAGAGTAAGGAGTCCCATCACTGCAAGAGGAAAAACTGACATTATATTATTTTATTGGTAGAGTCCAGACTTTCCTGTAGAAGTAAAAATCTATCCTCTGCAAGCTTTACAGTCTTGCGCTATGTAGTGACATTTTGGTCAGTGGTGGACCACAGATAGAACGGCAGTCCCGTATGATTGATTATAAGTATGCTGAAAAATTGCTGTTCTCTAGTGACAGCATGAAGTAGCACAAGGCATTGCTCATGTTTGTGGTGATGCTGATCTAATCATGCCTACTATGCTGCCTGTCATATAAAAGGACAAAACATACAGTGATGTGTGCTGTACATTACATAAACTTGATAATGATGAGTAGTAACTATGTTACAGGTTTATATATTTCCTGAACTACATATTGTTTCTTTAGAATGTGTCTTTCTGCTAATGTATATTGAAAAAGGTTAACGGTAAATAGGACCATGCAATCTTCCTGTAAACGTTCTAGAAGAAGGCATTGCTACCATAGGAGGTGACATAGCCCAGAAGTTTATAGTCCTTGCCCGTGAGTCTACTTGCCCAGGAAGGACTGTGGAACATAATGGAAGGAATGGAGCCAAAGTCTTTCTATCACAAATCAACTTTGTCCTGTAACATAGGTACCACTAGCAGGTTTTTAGACTAAAATTAAGACACTTTGAACTATCCATGTGATTCTTGTTTCCCATAAATGGCAGATTACATTAACCCTGTGTAAAATATCTATCCCCTTTATCAATATACTTTTAAAAATAATTATTTGTGTCTTTCACCTCTGGAGATTTGATACCCATGAGGTGCTTTGTACTTCCAAGCTAGATTCATAAAGAATCTGTATCCTGCCGGGGATTTAGCTCAGTGGCTTAAGTGCCTGCCTGGCAAGCACGAGGTCATGGGTTCAATCCCTGGTACAAAAAAAAAAAAAAAAAAAAAAAAATCTGTATCCTGGTTTGAGAATTCAGTAATTTTCACAGAAAATCACACTTAGAATCAGGCCTTAATATTGAGTAAAGAAAACTGCCCTTTGGCTGGGCGTGGTGTTGCATGCCTGTAATCTCAGCATTCAGGAGGCTGAGACAGTAGGATTGTTGTGGGTTTGAGAGCAGCCTGGGCTACAAAGTGAGTTCAAGGCCAGCCCAAATTGCATAGTGATATCCTGTCTCAAAAAGGGGAAAGAGAAGGAAAAAAAGAAGAAAAGAAAAGGAAAAAAAAAAAAGACAATTGCCCTTTGGATGCAAGAAATGGTTTCAGCTTCTATTTTCTTTCCATGCTTTCTTTTATTCATCTATTTTTATGCATTTAATTTTTCCCCTCCCACTCAGAAGAAACTAAACTGAAAAATTGCTGGAAATAGTGATACTACTGATCCTTACTGCTCCATCGTAAGCAAGGATGGATTATTGGGGAGGGAGAGGCATGCTTGTTTAACTTACCTATACAGCTGTACATTTTCTATAAATATGCTTTCTTCTGAGGTCAGTGAACTGATGAGAATCACTGAAGTCTAAGCTAAGCAGATCATAGAGACTACCTATAGCTTTCTTTATAGGTGAGGTCAGGAGTGTCAAGTAGTTTAGTGTTAAGTATAACCTTCAGCAACTAACGAGGTACAGCTCTGGGCCTCAGAAAATCTACTTATGTGCCTCCTCCATAAAGATAAAAAATAAAAAACATCCATAGAGATGGTCTTATCTTTTCAACTTCCACTTACTCTTCAGCTTGAAACCTGAAAGCTTGCCAGACACATAGTCTTATAATCCCAGCTACTCAGGAGACTTAGGCAAGAGTATTGCAAGTTTGAAGTCAGCTGGGCAACTTGGTGAGACTGTATCAAAATTTTAAAAAATACCTATATATAAAGGGCTAGAGGTGTAACTTAGTAGTAGAGTATCCCTGGGTTCAGTCTTTAGTACTACAAAAATAAAAACAAAACCTGAGAGCTTCTGCCTGAATGTACTGATAGAATTCTTTCATTCTAATTTTCATTCTAAAATGCACATTAAAATACCAGTTAGATACAGTAGTACCCCACGTTAGTGGGGAATAAGGTCCAAGACTGCCAGTAGATGCCTGAAACTCTTTAGTCTAGAAGTATATATGCTGGCTGCTTCTTATATACATGCCTTTAGCAAAATTTAATTTATGCATTAAAGAGATGAGCAAAATTTAGTAATAAAATTGAATATTTATACTTAATAAAAATTAGTGAATGTGTTGTATCTCTCAAAACACAAGTTTTTCTTTGTTTTTTGAGAGCAAGTAAATTCTTTACCCTGTGCACTATGGCTGGCATTATCATATGTCCTGTAGCATTGCCATGTAATTCTAGAATTATCCTTCCATATTTTATGCCCTTGTGCCATCTTTGCACTTTTATAAATGTCCGTTCAACAGCATCTTCTTCCAAAAGAGGTCAGTTTCATTTCAGTTGAAGACTTGTTTTGGATGGTATCCTTTCTTCTTAACTTCTTCCATTCTATTTCCACTCTGAAATGTTACAGCAGCTTCTTCATTGGAGAGGCAGACATAGCCTCTCCAATAATTTTTTTATTTTTTATATTTTTCAGTTAAACCTACTCCTGAATCATGCCTTCCTTATAGTAAATGACTTGGTATCATTTGGTTTAGGGGACTCTTGCTGAAGTCTTCATACAGGCTCAGTACCTTCTGATAGAATGTGTTGCTGTCAGTCAGAACATGTTTTCAACATGCCTTTTTCATAGTAAAACCTATAATGCACTATCGCTGTAGTTTGATGTGCACCAGGTGTAAGTATCTTTTTCCTTCACAATTTCATCAAGGATTTACTCTTACCGTATCTTAGCAACTTGAGCGTAGAATTTGTCTTTCATTTCTTATTAAAGTTGAGAACTTTCACCTTTGTACTTAAAGGAAACCCTTTAAGCCTTCTTTTAGTATACATCCAAATTTCCAACATCACGTGTTCTTTGTGGTCATGAAGTAAAATAAGAGCTACTTGAACACAAGTACTACCATACTCTGAAAGTCAGTGTGAATACCAAGATGGCTACTAAATGACAAATGGGTGGAGTAGATACACTAGTAAAGGGGTGATTCATATCCTGTGTGGGGCAGATTGCAATGGAGCAGAATGCCTTCAGATTTTATTATTCTGCTCATTAATCTACTCACTTGAAAATGTATTATTATTTATATCTGGGACTTTCTATTTAGTATTTTCAGACCATAGTTGACTGCAGGTAACTGAAACCATGGAAAGCATTAAGTGTGAATTAAGAGAGTGCGCTATAAAGTATTTTTTTAATTGAGGTGATCTTTTATGTACATGTCACTATTAGATATTCTTACTCTTGGTTCAAAAAATATGTGACCTGCTGTGGTTTTCATTTAACAGTGTGATAATGATTTTCTTTCACAGCATGATACTAATATTGGGACAGATCACATTACACATACAAATAATGCCTTTCACAGTTGCTTTAGTGGCAGTTTGATCCACCGAGAAAACAAAACACATAGTTTCTGAGGAAACACAATGACTGGTTTATTGAAAAAGTTTAACGTAAATACTCAAAACAGAATTAGATTCTTGTAATTTGGCTTGCATAGCAATATTAAAATATATAGAAGAAATACATATTTCTCTAAAAAAGTAAACCTATAGTAATTTCTCTTAAATAAGGAATTGCTCCTAACAGATATGAATTTCCTTTTCTGTGTCTTGGTGGTGATACTAATTTTATATTCAGTATATCCTAAGTGTTCTTCTTAGTCTACTGCTCTAGTGCCTTGAGGGGTGTGTGTAGTGCTGTCAATTGAGAGAAGCCTGTGTGCTCTGCAGTGCTGACAGACTGCCAGTCCTCACTTAGGAAGCTGAGCTTCTTCACCAGCACATGTATAGGCTTTGGCCATGTGACTGCATCAGAGCAGTTGTGTCGCTAGCCCTCCTAAGCTGCTGTAAACAGACATGGCCCTCTTCTGTTTCATCCCCTGCCCAGTGGATGTGTTTTATCAACACAACCCTGGGAGGTTGTTTATATATCAGTAAAGTTGCTCAGCAAAAAATAAAGCAAACAAGTACTGACAGAGATTTTTGAAAACAGTTTTACTGTCCACTTTACAAAATAAGGCCCAGAAACTTTTATTTACTCAGCCATCCCTGTCCTTGCCCTATGCCTGTCTTCACACGAGGAGAATCCTTGCTTCTTCAGTGCTGGTCCTGAGAAGTTACAAGAGAATGAGCTAAGCGTGTCTTCTCTCTTGAGATGAGAAAAGAAAAGGAGAGAGTGGGCATGTGCACCACCAGGAGGTGATCAGCGTGTGACATGGCCAGGGAACCTAGCTTTGAATTCCTATTTGGACACTTACCATGTGATCTTGGGCATCTGCTGGTTTTTCTATGCCTTAGTTTTTTTCCTTTGTCAGTTGAGGGGGTAATAATAATGCCTGCCTCAAAGTTGATTTGAGAATTAAGAAAATATTAACCAAAAAGTACAGTATAGTCTATATAATGGCTAAGAATGTACATTCTGGGGTCAGACTGTTGGAGTTTGAATCCTTGCTCCATTAGACAGTTTTTTTGCTATTAAAAAACACCACTTATTATTACAAATAAAATACCTATTGGGATTTTTGAAAGAATTATATTAATTAAAATATGTAAAATACTTAGGCCAGTGCCTGGCAACTAGAGAACATTATTTTAGTAGTAATCTTTATTACTACTGATACAGAATGCATACTCAAGATATAGTTGCTGTGCTATAAAGAATTCTTGTTTTCCAACAAAATGTGTTTGAAGTAGTATGTGTGCAAAGCACAAACACTAGCTAACTGAAGTCACTTGGTAAGGTTACTGGCAGCACTGAGTACTATTTTGAGTTCGGTGCACCTGCTGCACCATTGAGCAGCCCAGGTATGTGCCTTCCTCCAGCAGTGGTTATCTGCCTAGGTTCAAGCTCAGACAGAATGGATGGTGCAGTTCACTCAAGGCTACAGTTTTACTAGGCGGATTCAACAGGGGATTGTAATGACAGGTTCTCGAACCTAAACTGGATAGAAAGGAAAAACGAGTGAGATTCAGAGAAAAGAAAGTAGAGAGCTATGTTTTAGGTTCTAGTAAAGTCTAACAAGTCTGATAGTAAGGATATTTGAGCAAACAAAGTGAAAATATAATACAGTCTGATTTAGCCACTTCAGAAGTTTTGGGTAGTGGCACCAGTAAGTTAAAATAGTTATGTTAAAAATCTAAAGGCTGGATTACAGAGTATAGACAGGTAATTGTTTATAATACATCTATCAGAATTCTCATATCAGAAATTTATAAAGAAGTCCTACAAATCCTAAGCAAAAACAGTTACCCTAATAGAAAATTGGCAAAGGGTTGGCACAGGTATTTCACAAAATGTTCGATAAACATGAATTTTAATTCTCACTGGAACAATGCAAATTAAAGCTACAATATGTTGTCACTGCCTCCCACCAGAATGGTTAAGGCGAAAAATGACAATACTAAGAGTAACTAAACCTCTTAAACAAATGTGATGTACATAGTACAACCATTGTGGAAAATTGGCATTGTTATTAACATTTGTGAGCTGAAAATCCATTCCCACATATATGTAATCTAACCAACACAAATTTGTGTGTACTAAAAAATGTGTAAATAAGAATATTCACAGGAATCATTCTTAGGAGCCAAAACCTGAAAACAGATCACATAAATTCTGGATGTTTACACATTGGAGTACTAATAGATAAATTATAAGAAGGTGCATGTATATGTTTCAAATATAAAGTGTGAACGAAGCCAGACCCAAAAGAGTATATACTGTATCATTCCACTGTTAAAAATAAAAGACAGCAAAATTAACGTATGGGGTTAAATTAGGATAATGGTGAGCAAAAGTTGGAGTGGCCCCTGGGCTCCTAGAGTTTATTTCTTGATCTAATTTGGTGGTTATGTGGGTATATTTCTTTGTTTAAAAAAAAAATCACTCTGTTCTGTGCTTAGGCTTTGTCTGTTTTTGTCTGTTAAATTTCCATTTTAAAATATATTAGGTCAGAGGCTTGAGATTTGGGAAATGATAGCTCACTTTTTTTACTTGTCAGATCTCCCTAAAATTAATGATTCATTTTTTAAAAATGCAGCTGTTTACTACAAACCAGAAAATTAACCAGTTTAGCATCTGACCCTCTTAAACTATGTCACTATAACAGCAGAGAATTCTCAAGAGCAACCACTAAGTATCTCTGGCAGTACACCTTAAAGTAATGGTTAGTTTGTATTCATTCTGCCACTTCATTGACACTAAAACAGGTTACCTGGACCACATACATAAGTTATATATAAAACTGTAATTTGGAGCTTTATACAATCAGTCTTTTTAACTTTTCTCAAAGTGGTGCATTGTCATCCCACAGATCAGATCTGGTGCTTTTAAAGTTTAATTGAAGAAAGAGTTTTGTGTGATCCAGCTGTGAGGCAAGTTTGACGGTGCTTGAATGAGCATTAGTTGCAATTGATGCTTACTGCTTTGACTGCATGATGGTGCCCGTGATGCTGTTGTAGTGATTTAGTGAGTTTCAGCTTTGGATGGAATTTGTTTTGTTTAGTCTGCATTGTGCTCCAGTTGATTATTGAAAACTTTACACTTTGGCAGAACATTGCTTCATAGCTCTTCCCTTTTCTGCTATTTTTATATCACATAAATCATTGCACATTTTAGCCATCTGCAAGGCCTGAATGGAATGAGATAAAAAGCTGCCATCCCTTAAACTGACACTTGAAAAGCTATGACTCAGTTGGGGTTTATTCTTGATTATCCTTTATATTTTAAAGTTTCGAGCTTCATTTCAAGATTGCTAATATCTTTGAGCCAGAACTATCTCTGATTCAGTTTCTTTTAGCCTGAATATTGGGCCAAAGGGAGGAGATTCATCCTGTGTCACCCAGAAGAATCTGCTAAAGACTCCATTCTCTCTCAATTAAGATAATAAGAACAGCAAGTTCTACTCCTGTTTTAAAAGTATGTTGGTTTAATCAACTCAACAGCTGTCCAGTTTGGCATGTACCTCCTAGGAAATAGTGAAAACATAAGGTTCTTAAATTACCAGTTGAGTACTTTAAAATAAATGTCTTTGCTTGCCTAGAACATCACACCTGTTAGATATATGTCAAAAAATGTTTCTCAACATAGCAACTTTTTGACAGTTTAGTGAAGAGGACAAAAAAAGAACACGTGGCCTGGGATGATGCAAACAAGATTTGTTATTAAAAGCATAGACCCACACTCTTGGTCTTCCACTATAGATGTGTAGAAGGCTAGCATTTGTATACTGTGTAATAGATTAGTCAGGGTTCCTTAAATAAAGCCTTTTTCAACTGTTAAACCCTCTGAACGCAGCTTTTCCCAGGGCCAGAAGAAGAGGGAGTTCCTTCAGTTGCAGTTAGCTAGAATTGTATAAATTAGGAAAGTACAGATTTATTTCAGCTCTCAGACAAGTTGAGCATTAGCACTAAATTTCCCCTCATCTTAAAAAATATAATACTGTAACAACTGAGTACTCTTAAACTCTAAAACTCTTACACAGGTTATGGAATATAAAAGTATTGCCTAATTTCATTTCCTTGAGAGCCTGAGATGATTGACCAAAAGATGTAGTGATCTACACAACTTAAGTACAATGGACTCTCTATTTTGAAAACAGAAAGGTCTCCAAAATAGAAAACTGTACTAAGAATCTAAGAATAAAACCACTATGTTTACATTGTGTATTTATCCTAATGAATCTCCATGGGATTTTAGGCAGGTCACTTAGTGTTTCTTGTCTGTTTGCCCCCATTTTGCTGCTGTACTATAAATATTCAGGAGACCTCAAGTTTTTATTTGTAGACTATAGTGTTTTGACCATAGATAATTCCTTTGAGTTTTTTTTTTTCCTTTGAAGGGAGAATTCTTATTTTTGCTTACAGATAAAACTGGGAATGATTGCAGTGGTTGGGGGGCTTTATTTTACATAATTCAAGTGAATTGTGCTTATTTTTCATTTAGTGTTATTAACTTCTTTATTCAGCAGACAGAAGGTGGAGCACAGACAGATGGCCAGCAATCACAGACACAAAGTAGTGAGAATTCTGAGAGTAAATCTACCCCTAAACGACTGCATGTCTCTAATATCCCTTTTCGTTTCCGGGACCCTGACCTCCGGCAAATGTTTGGGGTAAGTCTCCAAAGTCCTTACAGATTTTAACATTAAAGTAGGATTTAACCCAGTAACAAGTGTTGTTATTCATCTGCTCTACACATTTGTCTGGCAAGTCACACAGGAGACTATGCAAGTAGGTTTGCTGAGACAGCCTTCCAGTGCTAAGACTGGGATGAGATGGCCACCCTACTCAGGCACCAGCCTTAGTACACATATCAATAATATGCTTAGATTTACCTAAATACCAAAGACATTGTTTTAATGCAGTGACTCCTAAGTTTGACTATACTTGGAAAGTGCTTGATGCCTGGTTACTGATTACTGATGCCTGGTTCCCATACGCAGAGGTAGTGATTTAATTGGCGTAGGTAACTTTATAAGATCCTCAGGTGATTCTAATGTGTGAATAAGTTTATGGGGCCCCTGCTTATTCATCACCTAACATTTTTTTGTCTTCCAGGTAAGCCTAGCACATTATTGCCTTTCTCGCATCATATGCTGTCAACCACATGACTGTTCTATGCCACAGGAATACATTATTGCTGCTCTCTATTCCATCTTTGCAGTCTCAGAAAATGCACAGAGTACAGAATATGAGTTTAGAAGTGGCTCATTAAAGGAGAGAGAGTGTGGATTTTGACATCAAAGAACTTGGAACTGAATTCCATTTGGGCATGACTCAGGGAAATTCACATAACTTTCAACTTGGATCTCATCTAAATATAGGAATAGCAATCTTTTATCTTTCAGTTACAAATTAAATGGAGTAGTGTCAGTAAAAGCTAATAAAGCCTCTATTTTACTTTTACTTACTTGCTCATATTCAGTAATGTCAAGACCAATATCTAAGGAAGGTGTAGAGGGTTAGTTTCCTATCTCTGATGTGTTACTTGAGCTCTTTACAGCCTCCTGAAATCACTGTCATGAAACCAATGTGTGGTAAAAGGAAAATTTATGTTATAAATGAATGGCTGCTAAGAGTCTTAATTTTTTTCTGACCCTGAATGTTGTTGGCTGTTTTAATTAGACCAAACTCTTTGACTTGACGAGGACCAAGAGAGATAATCAGTGGTTTTGTAAAATTTTCATTAGAATAGGTGCCTAGTGCCTTGCTTAAAAACCAGATTCCCTGCTTTAAGTCTTTGCTATGGCCATTTTGTGGCATCAAGACATTGGACCAAAGGCCTGTCATTTAAAGCTAACTACCTGGCCATATTTTTCCCACTGAAAAGAAAGCCAGAGTTCAGTTGAGATTGTTTGAATTTTTTTATTAGTACATATGTACACACCTGAATGCTTAGAATCATCACAGAGGGTCGATACATGTATATAACACATCTTAATTATTTTTACTTCCCTTTCCTTTGCCACTTTCCTTCCCTCCCAAGTTGAAATTGAATGATGTTCTGGCAGTGCTTGGAGAGCTTTTACCCGGAAAATGATAACCAGATGCTCTCTATCTTTTCAGAAAAGAGAGCAACCAAAAACAGAAAAGTCAGCTAAAGGACTTAGTTTACCTATAAGAAGATTCTTCCCAACACCGTGAGTTATTAGGTTCTCTTCTGAATCATGAGAGACAATGAAGACTCAGTCTTTGTAGTCTGCTCCATTCTCATGGATCAGAAATGTTTTGTATTGAATCAGAAAAACAGTGTCTTAGGCCAGTTAGTGATTTCTTAAAATATATTGTGCCCTTCTCGTAAGGCAGCAAATAAAAAAGAAGTAATTTTTTTTCCTAGCAAACGACACCTCATTCCTCTGCTTTCTTCTGTTTGGTTAATGGCTACTAGCCATTGGTAAACAGCAGAGATTCCAAACTCCATTTTATTAGCTCTGTAAACTTGACAAATAGCTTCTATCAGCCTCAGTTTCCTTAACCATAAAAGGAAGATAAACTTTCCTTCAGAAAGATCATATAAGAATGCAGTGTGAAATATAAAACAAAAACTCTAACTTAGTTTTATACAGTAAGTCTAGAAATAAAATTACATGCTTTCCTATCTAACAAAACATTTTCCTGCTTACTTAATTCTAACTTTCTATTAAACAAAATCGGAATCAAACCTGAATGTGTTATTCTAGAAAACTTGGGCTCCTAGTGCATGTTTTTTGATATAGAAAATAATAATTCAGTCCAGGTGGATTTCTGTTTCCCATCTTCATTTTTCAGTCTTTTAGTGGTTTTGTTCCCCTTACATTCTCAAAATCCAGCTGAAATTAATAATGGAGTTTGAGCCAACTTACCTGGAGATTTCTTGCTCATGCCTTCAAATCAGTTTGTCCAGTTCTTGTCCAGGTGAAGAGGTACACTGTGAATGAAGGCTTTGGACAGTGGCTTTTATACACAGAAGGAGATGTCACATGGATGAATGAATTCATAAAGGAGTGAAAACTGAGACGCTGTCAGCTCTGTGATGGGGAAAAAAATCAGAAGCAAATAGAAACATGAAGTTAAATAAGTACTAGTAGAGATTCCTGTTTCAGAAGAAAGTAAAATAGATACATGAGGCACTGACCATAAATAAATGTTTTTATTTTTGTCTCTGCAGCAGTTTGGCAAAATCCTAGATGTAGAAATAATCTTTAATGAGCGTGGCTCTAAGGTGAGTTCTGTTTCAATACCAACTATGTGGGGTTTTTTGTTTTGTTTTGTTTTGTTTTGTTTTAAACAGCAGTTATTTAGAATGCATTAGCAGTTTGGCAAGCCTGGCATAAAAGTATCCGAATATCCACCTTGGGTTAGATTATCTCTAAAAATAATCCAATGGTCAGAAGTTATCCTAATACTTAAATCTGGAGGGTGATGAGAAGGAAAAAAAAAGTTGGAGAGGAGTGTGGCAGCATGTAGGATTTAAGAGATGGCAATTCTTGATTAGTCTGAAATTTACCCTAAGCTAGTAAAGATGAACCTTTGAGAGCTCTCTGATACAGCCTGCTGCAACATGTGTACCATAGGCTGCCACCAGTGGCCTAGGCTTTCTTAACTTTAAAGACAAGGGAGAAAACTAAAAAAACTAAAATTCTATGCTCTGAATTTTATCAGAACAATTCAGTTTTCTAAAATCTAACTTTAGAGTAACATACTTCAAACTGATACAATGCTCATTTATTGAATATAATGTTCTCTCTTGGAATATGTTTTGCAAAGACTTGTCGACAGGAATTCCCCTTGAGCCCATTTCTTTCTATAAGTTTTGCCCAGATGGACAAGCTTCAGGGTATGGAGTCTCTGCTGTTACAAAGGCAGTGAATTAGCCTTTAAAGAGCTGAGATTTTTTTTCATTGTGATGATTTTCCCCTATATTTAGCAATTTTCATTTTAATTTTGATTAGGCCATCTCTGTTCAATTTTGAAAACAGTTCTTGGAAAACAGCTCTGTGATTTAATTGTTTAAAAATGTGATTTGAGGGAAAGCTTAAAGTCAGTAAATGATAAATAATATCTACCTCTCTTCAATTTTCTACTCCAAATTGACCATGCTATGGGAACTGCCTCCTGCTGCCATCCATTTGTACTAATGCAAATGTATGTTACTGTTCTAATGCTCCTGATTATTATTCCCTTCCATTATAGAATATATCAACATTAATAGTATTTGATTCTGATTATAACAATTATTTAATAATGAGGTAATTATATACTGTATGCTTCAAGTTTTCATTAAAACATAAAAGATTAATATGTCTGTACAGAGCTTTCTCCAGCAGTTAACCTGGTAAGTATTTTTAAAGTGAAATCTATTAACTGCAACCATTAGAACTATTTATGCTTGTTATTTCCTCACAATAGATTTCTGTCTTGTATTATATAATTTGCAGTTATTTTTGTGAAGTTTTTAGCTACTAGGTAGGAAAATGACCATGGTTTGTAAGTCGAAAACACACAATTGTAAAATATGTGAAGATTATTGACCACATATTTTATCTAAAGTACTAGGCATTTTTGCTTTTAAGTGTATGCATTTAAAATAATCTTAACTAACTAGAAGCCCAGTATAGTTTCATCAGGCATTGAGGTCTTATTCCTTACCATTTGATCAAATTATTGTGAAGCAAAGGAAATTGATCTCTCTTAAGGTTTCTTTCATTCACTCAAGGATTTGCCTGTTACCAAATTTTCTAAAAATTTACCTGATCCAATTACTTCTCCCACATAATTTCATTTTAAAATAATGTCACACACCTTCCCTTTCCCTTTGGGAAACCTAAAGGCATATGCAGCTTCCCTTCCCTCTGTTTGGTGTACTTACTGCCCCCTCTTTCTTTGGGCTGCTAAAAGGCAGACAGATTAATTTGGGCTACTAAAAGGCAGACAGACAGATTAAATTAGTAAGCATATTAAGCACAGCACAGAATTCAAGATTGCCATGGACATGTCTGCCTTTAAGGACTGGGACACAACTTTATTTTCATCCATTACCCTCCTGGCTCTTTCTTAAAGTCCTTTTTCTGCAGTGGGTTTCCCAGACCTGTTCTGAGGCTGCTAAGAGATTATTGTCAAGTCATACCAAAGATCCTGCTCTGGAATCCACCTAAGAGAAATTAACGGGCACTTTTCTTTTTGTGAATTAAGTGATATTTCTCATTACTTTTGTATGTTTGGAGTAGACTATAAGATTACAACATATCTTGAACCAGACAAAACAAGTCTTTATGTGGTCTTACTGTTTTGGATAAGAGTTGCTCTTAAAGTTTTTTTCTGTCTAAAAATTCACTTCATTGAATTTTCTGAAGCATTAATGGAAGTACAAATCATCACAAATTCTGAAATAAGCAATACTTACATGTAAATCAATGTTAAATTAGTCCACAACAAAAAGAAGCTCTTTGTCATTTCTAATTTTTTGCAGTAAAACCATCCAGGGTTCTAGGCTGTAACCAACTGAAAACTTAGAAAACACTATTCACTGCCACATCCACTCTTCCCTGCCTCCCCCACCTTTTCTAGCTGTTGGTGGTAGTTGCTGCACTCCACAGGTAGTTATTTCCTTGACTTTTGACTATTCTCTTTTTTTAAAAAATTGATTTTCAGGGCCAGGGATTTAGTTCAGAGGTTCAAATGCTTGCCTGGTAGGCGCAAGGCTGTGAGTTTTGAGTCCCAATCCCCCTCCTCCCCCCATCGATTTTCAGATTCTGGATTTGGCTTGCTTACATTGTGTCATATGTAAATTATTTAATTTGATTTTGTTAGTCATCCTTATTCTCTTTACAAACAAACAAAGTCAACTGTATTTAATTCTTGTTTTTTGGACCCAGGAATCAAACTCAGGACCTCATGCTAAGGTGCCATGCTACTGAGCTAACCCCCCAGCCCTGTACCTAATTTCTATGAGTAGCTAAACAGTCACCTTTTGAAAATACGTAGTTAGGATATATGATGGGATCTATTACTTCAAAAAAATTTACTCTAGAAAATTATCATGTCAATATATATAGATTTACTGATTCTCCAAATTTCACTCATAATGTCAGTATAAACACAGTTAATAAGATAATGCCTAGAGTGGCCGTATGTCCTAATTTATTAAGGATAACCCCAGTTTATACCTATTGTCTTACCATAGATATTAATAATGTAATCTTTCTTCAAAATCCCAGTTTCACGGATAAAGTGTTACACTCTATAAATCTTTTTGAGTAACAACTATAAAGTATCCTTTTAAAAGGTAAACATGACCCTTAATGAGAAGTAGAGAGGAAAAAAGCATTTGTGAACATACTCATTTAAGAGTATGTTCACTGGTGATATTCTCAGGTTATGTTCTTGTCTTTTTGTTTCACATAGAATCTTAAACAGAAGCTGGGCATGGTGGCTCACACCTGTAATCCCAGCATTTAGGAGGCTGTGGCACAAGGAGCACCCTGAATTTGAAGCCAGCCTGGGCTACATGGGGAGACCCTGTCTAGATAGATAGATAGATAGATAGACAGACAGACAGACAGACAGATACAGAAAGAATGAATCTTTGACTTTACAGTTCTTTGTTGTCTTTCAGTGTTTAAGAACTTTTTACTTTTCATAAGACTTTTTGTGATAATTATCCAAGTTTAGAAGTACAGATTATAACATTCCTATATTCCATGCGGTTTTGTCAAAATACATTTAGTGTATAGTTGTCCCATGAAGGGACAAAACTATCACACACTGAGTATGTGGAAGCTTATCGCCTCTTCATACAGTGCTGCCTGTCAGGGCCACTGCGTAGGAAGGAGATCAGGAACCAAGGTCCCCTGCAAGCTCTCGCAAGTACGTGCCTGTTATTTCTCTCAGGTGGGTCTATAATGAGAGGATCTTGGCCTAGGAGAGGCTGGAGTTAGAGAAGGTAAGACTTCTCTTTCCAGTACTCAGATCTAAGTAGTGTGCTCTGATTTCTTGCTTATTACCCTGACTTTTGATTTCATTTAAAGAGAAAATTCTTTCTTTCAAAATATAGTTAAAATACTTTCTTTGAAGTCACACTAAGTAAGCCGTTATGATTTTCAGTACAATTTAATAGGTAACACTGACATGAAATGGTTTCCATTATACTTAAAACAGTATTAACAGTGCATGTATTTCTAAGGGTCTTAGTTTATTTTTCTTTTGTTACCTTTTTATGGGTTTTTGTTTTATTTTTCTTTTATTTATTTTTTAATTTCTGTGTTCTGGCCATACCCAGGAGATTCGTCTGCTTTTGATTTCTCCCTTAAAAGTTACATGGTAAATTTTCTTTCTCATTCTTCTGAGATGGAAAAATTCAGAGCTTATACAAATTTAAAAATACGTTTATGGTGCTCACTCTATTGCTTGTTATTTATTGCAGCCTGAGGCCAGACTAAAAAAAGGTGACAGTTATTCGGCTTCTGTATGTCCTTGATGATGAATGGATGTCAAGGCATCCTGTCCCACTTGGTAGAAGTTTTAATCACAGCCATGCTCTTGATAAGCCATTCCTTAATTTCCTAAAGACAGGATAGATGGTAAATCACCAGTGTCACTTTGGCATATTTAACTAATGAATACTGAATTGTTAACATGTACTTTGGGGACTGAGAACTTTACCAGGAGTGTATGAGCCTTTGTTGTCCAATATAGTGGTCACACTGAGTGTTGGGAATGTGGAGATTCTAACTGAAATGTCCTGTAAGTGTAAAGTTCAAGAGAATGTTAAGTATCTCAGTAATAATGTTTATACATTCATGCTATACTGAATTGGTATGTTGTATATATTAGGCTAAATAAAACACATTGTTAAAATTAATTTTACCTATTTCTACTATTTTAATGTGACTGTTAGAAAATTTAAAATTATTTGTGTGGTTCATGTTACAGTTCTTTTGGGTAGCACTGGTATAAACAAATGTGCCAATATTTTTTAAATTTAGATAAAAATTCTTCATCCTCTTACATACCTGAAATATTTCCTCTTTAAGAGTTTGAGATTCAGTGGGAAAGAATTTCTGCCAAATATTTCATAAACAGAGGATTAACATCAAGACTATATAAAGATTTTAAAAAATTTAACTTCCCAAAATAAAAGACCCTATCAAAAAATGGGCAACCAAAATGAACAGACAATTCTTGGAAGAAAGAGTTCAGATGGCCAGTAAATACATTTAAAAAAAAAAATACTCATCACTGGCCTCTGAGAAATGCAGGTTAAAATTACACTAAAGATACCATCTTGCCCCCAGAAAGAATGGCTGTCATCAAAAAATCTTAATAATAAATGCTGGAGAGGATGTGGGAATAAAGGAACCCTTCTGCATTGTTGGTAGGAATGTAAACTAGTGTAACCACTCTGGAAGTCAGTGTGAAGACTCCTCAAAAAACTAAAAATAGAAATTCCAGTTGATTCAAGTATTCCTCTTCTAGTCATCTTCCCAAAAGTTAAAAACATCATATTATAGGGACACATGTATACTCTTCTTTATAGCACCATGGTTTATAAAAGCTAGATCTTGGAAACAGCATATATGTCCATTAACAGATGAATGGATAAGAAAATTGTGGTATTTAAACAAAGGAATACCATCCTGCCATAAAGAATGATAAACTTAAGGCGCTCACAGATAAATGGATGTGACTTAAGAACATAGTGTTAAGTGAAGTAGGTCAAGCACAAGCTCAAGTATGGCATGATTTCTCTTAAAAAAAAAAAAAAAATATATATATATATATATATATATATATAGCAAAATAAAAGAGATAAATAGGAAGTACAGAGAAATCCAAATACTTTCCCGTTTTATTCCATTGTTTCAAAGGTATTTTGATATATATGCTTTTTTCATTTACACTACTAGCTTATCATAGTTTATGAAAAAGAAAGTTTTGTGTTATTACCTGTTTCTTTTTTGAAAGAATCTTTTTATTTTATATCTTGTACTCTGAGTAGCTACTTTGAAGATAATAATATGCTGTATATTAACTATTCCTGTTATGAAATTTTGTTTCATTTTTCATAAAATAAGAAAAAAGTATAAAATTAAATCTGTTCGTTACATATTATGTAATCTGTTACATATCTGTACAGGTTGGTTATTACAGTTCAGTGTTTGATATGTTGTGTAATTATTTTGAAGCTGTTTAAGGAAAATCTGTTAGCTTTAGATCTGATTTTACTTTTCTTTCTCCCTTAAGCAAGAGATTAGAATGACCAATTAATGTTAGATTTCTAAGAATGAAGAAACATTTAAAACATGATTTCATGTAAGCAGATTTCTGTAAGTAATTTTTAAACATAGATAATCTGTGACTATCCTTAAGATATTCCAATACCTTTTCTAAAACACTTAAATTTTGTTGAAGTAATAATACATTTAAAATTTTTTTTAAGCTTTGAGTTATATTATTGAAACTGAAATGTAAGCATGAGAGATAAGGAATCATGATCTTTAGTTTAAAGAAAAATCACCTGGTTAAATTGTCAACATGCAAGAAAACTATTTAAGAAAATACTCTAAAAACACTGATTATACCTCCACCTTCCTAAATGTGGATTTTAAATGAGTAGTATGTGTAAATTTCCCATGCTTCTGAATAAATTACTGTAAAATTGATGATTTAAAGCCACACATTTACTGTCTTAACAGTGCTGGAGGTCAG
The DNA here is from genome assembly GCA_004027295.1 of Dolichotis patagonum. Taxonomy (NCBI): domain Eukaryota; kingdom Metazoa; phylum Chordata; class Mammalia; order Rodentia; family Caviidae; genus Dolichotis; species Dolichotis patagonum. The sequence continues at coordinate 33,480 of PVJX010004259.1, forward strand.
AATTCTAAAGCTCCAAGGTACAGTATTTTGTTCCTTCTGGAGGCTCTAAGGAATGATCTGTTTTCATGCCTTTTTGAGCTCCAGAGACTGTCCACATTCCTTGGACACAGTCCTTTCTGTTTTCTAGGCCAACCATGGCTAGTCAAGTTCTTTCTCAGGCTGCTGAGATCAAATCCTGACTCCTGCTTCATGTTTTCATCTGTCAGGCTAATGATTACATTGCAGGCACCAGATTACCAGGGCAATTGCCCCATTCCAAAATCATTAATCACATCTGCAAAATCCTTTGTCATGTAAGATAATGTATTCTCTGACTCCGGGGATTAAGATGTCTATTCTGCCTACGCAATATTTCTTCTACCTTCGAAGAAAAGGAAAAAGCCCTCCTACTTCGTGGTTCACAAGCATCAACCAAACCTTTTCCTTCTCCTATCCTAGGAAGAGGTACTTGTAAAGACTTATTTTTGTCTGTGATGTCTTGATTAGTTTTTCCTTTGACGTGTAAGGACCTTTCTTTAAACACTTCTAAAGCAGTTGAAAGTGCGCTCCTGAATAAATGTATTATTGAGAAAATCTTATAGAAATGGAAATTAATGTTAAGCTTTTTTGTTTGCTGTCTGACAATTTCAGTGCTTAATAACACCATATTTAATTCCTTTGGTTGCAGCTAGTATGTCCCACATATTTGTTATTAGCTCCCAGAAGGAAGGTTGTAGAAGACATTTCACAATTAGGTTTGAAAATGAAAATGAGTTTTTGAGGACTAACACAATTTAGTAAATGGAATGTACATTCCAAATGGCAGAGCTAGATTTCTGATTTTCTTACCATTAGTTACATATCCTTGGATACCTCATCTTAACTCAGCTTCTTTACCTTCAAAATTGATTGTATTTAAACTATATCACATAGTTTGTATGTGATTACGTACATTATGTAGACATTGCTAAAATTGAAAACCTAGGTATTAGATGCCACATAAATAGTGACTTAACTCTTAATTTATGATTTGTTAATTTATCCAAGGTACAAAATTTACTACTTTAATAATTAGTTGGCATATAGTTTATAATGCTTTCAAATGTGATTAAAAAATAAAAATCATCACTATCTGTGATCTTTTTTAAAAAGAACTTGGCTTTCCTATTGGAGGATTCTCTGATATGAGAGAGCAGGCTTCTTCAGTGGATGCTTCAATGGAGCTGATTGATGGCATCCTTAATTATTAATTAGCCCTGCTGGTATACCTTAAGGTATCCAAATGGCTAAAACATGTTAAGATTAAAATTTGCTTCAGAAATTTTTCCCATTAACATTTTCCACAAATTTTGTGAATTCTGTGGGAGAATATTACTACAAGTACCAGTACTTGTAGTACACAAGAGTATTTCATCACATGAAACATTTTAAAATTTTGTTAGCCAAGCAATACATTTTCTAGGATACAGTATTTGTATCAATAATTCAAATTGTGAATTCTGTAGAGGTAAGCTATTGGAACCTTTCAGATGCTAATTATTATGTAATTATTTAGAATGTAATTACTTAGAATGCGGAGTAATCAGATCTGTCAGGATGATGGTGTCAGGCATGGTGGTACACACCTCCATTCACAGCACTGGAGAGGCTGAGGCAGAAAAATTGCTGTGAGTTGGAGGTCAGCCTGAAATACAGTAATATCCTGTCTCAAAGAATAAAAACAAAGGAGGTACTTTTATAAAATCTATTTATTGAGCAAATGCACACTATTTACCACTCACTTAAGACTGTATTTTATACAGAAAGGCACTCATGCTGTTAAGCAGCAAGGCAGCAGCAATAAATAATACAGCATTTTGAGTTATTCTAAAATGGAATATTCTTCAGGTTCTAGTGGAACAACAAAGTGATTAGAAAGTGACTTTCCATAAAATCCTAAAAATTTGCCACTCTGGTAGGCAGGCATGGTGGTATATACCTGTAATCTCAGCATTCAGTAGGCTGACCTAAGAGGATTGCTTTGAGTTCAGGGCCAGCCTGGACTATATATACTGAGTTCAAAACCATCCTAGACTACATAGTGACACCCTGACTCAAAATACACAAAAAATTTACCACAATGCAGGTAGAAATAGCTTCAAATTATTTGTAAAATTAGTAGTCGCACAGTAGAAAAATAAGGACTAGGCATGTAGAATAGAGCTGATGAAAGCTTTATGAAGTAGCTGTATAATATTTAATAAGTCTTGCTGACATTGAACTTAATAGCAAGGTGCTATGGACAGAGAAGTGAAGTGAGTTAACCCCTGGTCTCCCAGTTTGTGTATTTCATGAATTAAGGCTTTGCTCTACTCTTGTAGTATCTACAAGAGACAAATATGTTAAATTAATCGTTATTCATCAGGTACATTGTTATATACTTAACCTATTGAATTATAGACATATATAACTGATGTCAGTAATAGAGATCTTGTTACTAACATAGATTGCCTATTGGCTGTACCTTTTCCCATGCTATTTATGCAAAATTATTAATACATTTAGTAGCAGATATAGACAGCAATAGATTTATAATTTAGGCTAATTTAGGTTAACAGTTTTTAAAGTTTACCTGGAAATATTTTCACTTTAAGGTGTCAGTGTATTCATTTAAAATTGGCGTTGTAGAATGGTGGCAACTTGCCATTGTTTAGTGATATTGACACGCTTAGAAGAACATTAATACCCTCCTCTTCCCTTCCTTGTACCTACAGAATTATACCTCAGAAGTACTGTATCTCTTATGTTACTGTATTGCCCAAGGAATTAATAGTGGTACAAGAAACAGGCAAAGTGGGACTAAGATAATTAGACTGTCTAAAAAAAAAAAATCTCATTTTATAATAATTGATCTTGAGTATCAGATTTCATACAGCAGTTACCAGAGAATAATAGGCTTAGGATGCCAGTTTAATTCTTTTAGTACCTAAGGGAAATGTACATTAACAGCATGAATTGAGAGAGAAGGGTATGATATTTATATTCAAATTCCTTGATGAATAGTTTGACCCGAGTAACTATACCTTAATTTTGGTCTGGCCTTACATGCTTTATATTTTATTTTATTATTGTTATTATTAATTAAATTACTGTTGTTATTATAGTTCTTTATCCTTCTATTGGGTTTAATTTCCCTTCACAACATATGCATGGACCAAAACTGTGACTTTGGGAGACTATTGCTGAGTTGTTGTTATGTCAGTTTCATACTGTGATATTTTTTCTCTATTTACCAAGAGATCAGTATTTTAATGTAACGATGTGCATGTTTTCCCCCCTTCTCCCGCTGCATGCAGGGATTCGGGTTCGTAACTTTCGAGAATAGTGCTGATGCAGACAGGGCCAGGGAGAAATTACACGGCACCGTGGTAGAGGGCCGTAAAATCGAGGTGCATGTCTTCAATAATTCAATTTCTGGTTTATACTTTTATTTCTCTTTTTTTGTATTGCCTCACTTATCTCACATTTGAAACCCCATCTTGTGTGTGTGCACTGTGTGTGTGTTTGTATCTCTCTGTTCTTCACCTTTGTGCACTAAAATAAAAAGTAACACTGCTACCTGCCTACCTCTCTTTTTGGTTGTTTGGGACTTTAATTCTAATTTTTTTTTCGTGTGTGTGTGTGTGTGTTTCATTTACTTTTTTCCTCTTCCCAAAATGTTCATCCTTCTGCTCTCTTGATTTTTTTCCTTTGCTTCAGTTTGCCAGACTCTGAATTCCTATGATCAGGCCTAAACAAAAGCAATTTTTAAAGTGTCTAAAAGCTATCTAATTGGTAACATTATGTTCTGCAATCAATCAAGGGGCCAGCCAATATCCTCTTTCTCTTAGGAGGCCAGTTCGCCTCCATTGGGACAGATTAAATAGAGGTTGTGGGGAGGGAGGAAAGAACTCAAAACTCCTGTGGTTTTTAAATCTTACCTAATATGAAGAATTTCACCAGTTAATTTTAGATTTTGCAAATAACATCCTCAAACACAAGGTTTGGTGGTTGGCTAGTGAGTGTACTATAATTGTGAAGGAGTCAGCCACCAGGGTTCACCAGCCCTTTTTAACAGTACATTGAAGGTTAACTGGCTCCTTTCCCCTTTCCCAGTTTTTAAAAGTATTAAATATAAAAGCCACCATTTGAGTAAGATGTCTGCATATTTTGCTTTTTTTCCCCCTTTTCCAATGGTTTAGCATTTAGGGCCCTTCACTTGACTCACTCTTTCCATCGTAACTATACACAATGCTGGTGATGGTGCCTATTGGCGGTAAGTGGAAAAAAAAGCGCTAGAGAAGAACCTTTTAAAAATGTAATTACAAAACAATTAAGAAAGAAAAAGTCCATCTGCCATCTCACATTAACACTATAAAATGTGATCTGACTTGTTGTTCCTCTTCCTTTTCCTTTCCTTTCCCCCTTTTATTTTTAATGCTGTTGAGTAATGCCGCCTGGACTTTGGATGTACATATTGTTTTGTAGCAGTCTGAGCTGTTTGATTACTGACTTCATGGTGATATTTTTCTCCTTGCACATCTTACTCAGAGTTACTGAACTCCAGTTTGGCTGATTTTATTAATGCACTTCCTGCCCCTATTTCTTTCCCTACTTTTTTCCTTTCTCAAACCTTTTTGCAGCTCTTTGCCCTTGACTGTTCTTTTACTGCTCACAATACCCTGACTTTTTTTTCCCCTGCCTCATTGTTCTCTTTACCCAAATTCTTATTCCTGTCCTTTCCTGTTGTTGCTTCCCTTCCCTTTTCTGTTCCATGCAGCTATTGGTCTCTTTTGCTGACTGGTGGTTTCTGATTGGTTCTGGCCACTTTCCTTTTATGTGCTTGGTTGCATTCTGCTCTAGCAGCTGATTTAAGCTCTTGCTCCATTCTAACTTTGGTCTTTACTTTCTCCCTTTCTGAAGTTGTTTTTTTGTTTGTTTTGTTTTGTTTTTCCCTTTCATTTGTGTGTGTGTTTTTTTAACTGCATGGTCTCAGTTTCATCATTGTTGTCTTCCATTCTTTATTTATAAATATGAAATGTTTGTATTATCAGGGGGTCATACAAGAATAAATGCAGTTTCAAGCATTCCTCATGCAGGATGAGCCTCACTGTACAAGTCGTAAAAGACATTACAATGTTTTTAGTTCTTGTACTACCTAAAATCCATTTGTGCATAGCATGAGTTTAGCACGAGACAAAATAAGACATTTATATTCTATACTTTCTTTTAAAATTGACATAGTTTATGACCTAAACAGACACTATCCAGTGATATTCTGTACTGAGGCTTTACCCTCCTGCAAGAGCTTTGAGGCCGTTCTGATGTTGGGCTACCTTGTCCTAGCTTCTGAGTTCTGTGCATCTTTTTTCCAGCTGCACCTGCTCACCTTAGCACTGAGAGTGCTTTATTTAAATTACACTGTAAGGAAAGTGGAGGGTGACATAAAACAAAAGAAATAAACACTACTTTCACACTTCAAGTGCCTACCTTACAGGTCTTCTGAAAACTTAAATACAGACTATGTGATCTAGAAAATGTACAATGGCCCCTAAGACTGTCAACATGGGAATTTAAGTTCCTTTATTTTTTTTAATTAGCTTAAAAAAATATAGACAAACATCAAAAATGGAAACCATGAAGACTGTCGATATCAAGATTTATTTTTATCATTTTTCTGTTTAAAAAAAACAACAGAAGTGGCAAGACTATTTTATTAATGAACTTTAGAGGTGATTTGTGAATATTAATTGTTTCCTGTTTAATTTTTTCTATATTTTTCTTAGTGCAGACTCCAAAGAATCTCCAAAGGATCTCCAAAGAACTTACAGATTTTTGTTTTTAGAATATTGAGTGATAAAGTAGCCCTAGGTTTCTATATGGAAACTGCATTTTACTCTTGTTAGCCTCATTTAATAAGCATCTAAATTAAAATTTTATATATTAAAATTTTATGTAAAGCATTGCTCTCAGAAATTTACATTTTAAATTAAATGCTGTATTACTGGTAAGCAACTTCATGTTCCTTAATGTGATCTACTTCCTCCCTGCCCCATCTTTCCACTTGTTATTTTTAGGTGAATAATGCTACAGCACGTGTAATGACCAATAAGAAGATGGTCACACCATATGCAAATGGTAAGAACTTACAAATTGTCTTTGGAGAAAGTGTCATTTATTCTTAAGTAAACATTTATTCTTAAGTAAACACTTAAGTTACTTGAGTATTCTTAAGTAAACGTCTAAGAATCTCTGTTTATTTCAGTCTTGGCAGTTTATTTTATTTGTATTGAAACAGTCTCTCTAAGGGCAGAGTGTTTTATATTTACAGGTTAGCTTTTTCCTTAGAATTAAGCTAAGCCTTTTAGTTATTAGGGTGTTTTGTTCTCATCATTCATCTTCTGCACAGAGTACACATGCCATTTGAAGTTGCCTAGTCACCCAAACTAGGACTCCTTGAACTCCCTCTTTTTCTCTCAAGTTACTATAATTCTACAGTGTTGCTAGAAGTATAGCAACTCTATATTTACTACTCACTGCTCATGTATGAGTAGGATAAGTTGGAGGATAAAGTATATTATTATTACTTTATAACTCCAACTTCTTGCTTTCCTTAAGGCCTGGCAGTAACAGCCATAGTGTGTGTATGTGAGAGAAAGAAATTTTCTATTTCATGATTACAAGTTATATAGTAGTAAGTTTATAGATGTTTCTCAAAGAGAAATTTTTATGAGTAATATCCTAAGAAAAACAATTTTTATATCAGTTGTCAAATTTAACATAGATTCATGTTCTCTAAGTGTGATAGAGCATAACTTTAATCTGCAGTTCCACAGTGATTTTACAAATGATGTTCTACATAGCCAACCTGATAAATAATAAAGAGAAAAGCAAATGGGCATCCTGAAGTGTCTGATTCTCTTTTTCTTTCTACCTGTCTGCCTTCCTTTCCTTTCCTTTCCTTTCCTTTCCTTTCCTTTCCTTTCCTTTCCTTTCCTTTCCTTTCCTTTCCTTTCCATCCTGTCCTTTCGTGTTTTTGCTTTTTGTTTTTTCTGGTGAGGTTGGGGGTGGGGGTAGTGCTGAAGATCAAACCATGAGCCTCATGCATGCTAAGCAGGAGCTTTTCTAGTGAGCGATATCCCCAGCCCTCCAGTTCTGCTTTGGCCTGAACTGCTCTTCATTCTCTGTTGTATATCTTAGGGTTCTGTGTAAGATTTTATTTATAATAAAAAGGATGGTTTTTACTGCTTTCTTTAAAAGTTTGAACTTGCTGTACTAGAATGTAGCCTTATGTACTAGTAAAATCTTAAATCCAGTAGAAATATATTAGTAATCAAAATAACTTATAAACTCTTTACTAAATATATTCAGCCTAGCTTTTTACACACATTAGAATTTGTCAACATAATTTCCATTTTCTTTGCCCATTTTATCAGTGGTTTAATCATAAAATACCACTGCTTCTTGGTTTACTTCTTGCTTTTTTATTTTACTGCTATTTTAAAATTAGTTTTTAGGAGCCAGGAATATAGCTCAGTGGCACAAGCCTGCCAGGCAAACGTGAGGTTCTGAGTTTGATCCCCGGTGCCAAAAAATAAAATAAATTTTAATAATTTTGATAAAAACCCAATTGAAACAAAAAGAAGGAAGAGACAAAATATATCAAATTTTCTTTAGATCTAGAGAGAATGGTATGACAAAGAGAACCTCTGTTAGGATTTCAGAAGACAGAACTTTTACTTTTGGATATGACTCTACATTTTGTGTGACACCAGACCAATTTTTTAACCTGCCAGATTATTTTCACACGCTGTGTTAGCAACCACAGAATTTTAGTCCCTGCTTCTTTACAAATCATCAACCCAACCCTCTCTGCTTATTTAAGAAAGGAAACCCAGAGAAGTATAATATTTACCTACAATCATAAATATGTCTCCCTCTTGTCTCCCTCTTTGGGTTTTATGAAGGCCAAATAACATCTGTGAAATGTATTTGTGAATGCATTGTAAACTGTATAAAGCTAAGCATACTCAGTATGATTAACAACATAACGACTTGTGTCCATTTGTGTATTTAAAAGGCACTTAGGACAGGGAGTGTGGCTAAGCTGTTAAAGAGTCCTTGCCTACCATGTGTCAGCCCCTGGGTTAGATCCCTGCTACCACAAAAGAAAATAAAGGAGTGCTCAGGAAATAAGGCCATTGGTAGGAGAGACAATGATCAATTTTTGGATGTTATCTTAAATTATTATTCAAACGTTACACTGAAGAAAACTGCTCCTGCTATGTTTACTGGAAGCCTTCAAGAGAATTTTACGTCACAATTTTCATTTATGTTGGTTGAAATCATTTGGTTTGTGTAAAACCATTGTGCAGTCTCTTTGCAACTTACACAGTTGACACTGCAGAACATTCATGCTGTCATAGTTCAAGTGGGATATGAACTCAGGTTCTATCACAAATTTTATGTAGAATAATGGAGACCATTATCAGGAACATATTAAATATCACATTCTTAAGCACAGCAGAACAGGAGCTTGGATTGATTGAAAATAAATAGATTCTTTCTTAAGTAATGCCTTTGCTTATTGCCATTTAAATCTGGTTATTTCAGGGCCAGGGATTTAACTCAGTGGCACAAGTACCTGCCTGGCAAGTGTGAGGTTGTGAGTTCAATCCTCGGTACAAAAAGTAAAATAAAATTCTGGTTATTTCAATAGAATTAGAGTCCATTCATATATTCATATAGTAGCAATGGCACAGTGCAAGGGAAAGAAATTAACAAAAGAGCCAGTCTTTTAGAACAATAATAAACTATGTTTGCTTATTGTGTATAAAATTAAATAAACATTTATTGACTAAAATTTTCGTAAGTGAACAGTAGTATATTCTTTTTTTTGTAAAGCACTTGCCGTATTCCTGTACATACTTTTAAAAGATAAGGAAGAAATAAAGTGACATCAAATATAAGAATGTTTAGAAATTTCTAATGTTTATAAATGTTGAAGCTAATGTTCATTAAGAATCTTATGTCTTTTAAAAAGTCTGATTCACTTAAATATGTTCATTAAAAATTAAACTACTGAAGTTGGAATGTACCTTGAATTTTATTATTTCATGTCTTTCCTTTTTTACTTGGTGAACCCCAGTGAAGTCCCAATGGTAATTTCCAGTGAAAGGGGATTTCAGTCTACGCAGAAACCCAGCATAGTATAATTAACCTGGAATCTTTAAGATCCGAGTCAAATTTGAATAGAGTCAGAAGATAGCTTCCTAAAAGCTATCTCCTAGTATAATACATAACTAAAAAGAACTATGGTGATAAAGACTGTTAAGATTGTATGTAAGAAGGTATGTTACTGTGTGGTGCAGAATGACACATGCACTGCGTGTTTTCCTTTTGCTAAACTCAGAGTAGGTCATTTAGGTAGTGTTGTGACAGCACTATAATAAGCCCCAGTGTCTATTTCTGTCTCTTTTTCTTGCTCTTCCATCTCCGTCTTCCTTTCTCTTGTCCAATTTGTCTTTCTGCATATCCTGCCTGCTTTTCTTCACCTTCTCATTATCCTTTCAGCCATTCTAGTCTTGCTTCAAGACAGTGCCACGCCCTCTCATATAAAATCCAAGCTGGCATTCTGTGTGTGTGTGTGTGTGTGTGTATGGTTTTTTGAGACAGGGTCTCACTGTGTAGTTCAGGCTGACCTCAAATACAATGATCCTCCCCAGTGCTGGGATTACAGGCGTGAGCCACCACGCCCAGCCCCAAGCTGGCATTCTAAGGGAGAATTAATAATAGACAAATACAAGGCCAAAGGTGTCTGAAGCCAACCTAATATGTACTAGTCACTCCTTTTCCTTAGTAATGTAAAGGCTCACTGCCTTCTTTTCTTTTTCAGGTTGGAAATTAAGTCCAGTAGTTGGAGCTGTATATGGCCCCGAATTATATGCAGGTAGTACTTAAGTTCATGTTTCCATTTATGCTGTTTAACTGTCACAGCCTCTGTGGTTTCAGTTTTCTACCCCTTTGTAATCTTTTTATATTTTTAAATTTTTTAATACAATCAGCATCCAGCTTTCAAGCAGATGTGTCCCTAGGCAATGACGCGGCAGTGCCCCTATCAGGAAGAGGGGGTATCAACACTTACATTCCTTTAATCAGTAAGTAGCCTATATTGGCCTGGCATGGATTTTTGACTCTTGTGTCTGAACAGTGGTGTGCTGATTGGTTGGTTGATTGGTTGGTTGGTTTCTCTTAGTATAATACATAACTGAAAAGAAATATTCTCAAGAAAGGCAGTAAATATTATTACAATGCCTTTTTCTGTTTAACCCATACTGGAGTGTTCCTGCCTGGATATTAAGATGGCCACAAAACAAAAGTAGTTGGAAAGAGGGGTGAGGGCATGTGAAGAACATTCGTTCTGAACTTGACAATAAGGAAAACAAAAAGACATGAATATGTATAGCATATGTTATTCATGTCTTCTGCTGGTCCACATGAGACTCTCCAGTGGAGTGTCACTTAAAAGCACCTCCAGAATTACCAATTATTCTCAACTTCCTTGATACTTCTAAAGTCACTTTGACCTGAGCCTTTTTCCTCCAGCAAGAGATATAATTAAACAGGATTCAGTGGATGTGGAAGTAATATATGTCTACATTTTCCAGAGAACAAACATTTAAAATAAGCCCTTAGAGAATGTCTGCCTCTTGAGAGCATGACAGGGGAGAGGTGGTTTTCTTCTCACCTTACATTTCTGTATTAAAACATTTCGGATAAAGGAATGAAACTGACTAATGAAGTGCAATATCTATTGTGTGCCTTGGAGGTGACACCATGTAAAAATACAAAAGAGCATTCTTTTGAGGATTAATTATATTCACGTAATAATGTCAGGAAACAAGATTAATAATTGACCTTTTGAAGAGTTCATATCAGTCTGATACAAGAAATTAGAAGTCTTGTCTCTTACTGTGACAATACTCCTCAGCTTCTTGACCTGTTTCTCACTAACTTTCATCGTAATGAAAAAATAGGAAGCAACGAATAAACTCACTCAAGCCTTGTGATAATTGAGTCATGGAATCGTTCTTTTGTGTATGTTGGGTCTCCACTTCTTTCACACTTAGAGACCTAGAGCAGAACAGGCACTGAAGACATGTGTTGCAGCTTTTGGGGAATGATGCGATACACAGCTTTTCACCTTTTCTGTAATTGTTTACAGTGAGTTGTGACTGTACCTGCTATTGAATGCAAATTGAAATTTCTGTCATATTTTGGGTCTCCCTTTAGTTCCTGGCTTCCCTTACCCAACTGCAGCCACCACGGCGGCTGCTTTCAGAGGAGCCCATCTGAGGGGCAGAGGGCGGACAGTATATGGTGCAGTTCGAGCGGTACCTCCCACAGCCATCCCCGCCTATCCAGGGTAAGCATTACATTCCAAAATCAGTGTGTATTTAAAATGAGAAATTGGACAAGAAAAAAAAGAATACCATGGCCCTCTTGTAACTTCTGGGACATTGCTGTGCCACATAGTATAAATATTTGGAAATTAATGGACTAGATGGCAAGAACCAAAATACAGCATCATCAGAATGTAAAAGAATGTCAATTCATTATATAAATCTTGGTTTTGGCCATCTTAAGCCTTCATGGTAAGGGCTTAAGACAGTGGTCAGGACCAGCTTGTGTTCCTTAGCAGTGTGTTGGCATGGAGTTCACTCAACAGAGCACGAATATGGATTAACACTACTGCAAAGAATGAAGAGAGGAGCTGGAGATTGTAGTGCCAGACTGCATCTGCTGTGCTCACCCCCTTCTTGTCACTCTGTGTTGGGGCAAAGGCTGGCACATATGCCCTCCCCTTCGTTTCACTGCCTGGGTGGTGAGCAGCAGAGCTAGTTACCCACAATGGATTTGCTTTCTTTGTAGGACACGGATTAAAAGAGGTTAATTCAAAGATGAACCAAGTCCAATTGAATCAAGGGAGAAAGGGAGAATTAGGAGGATTAAGCTGCAGTTGGCTTCTGAAGGATGGTAAAACAGCTGAGGTCGCTGAGCATCCTTCATCCTTTGATTTTTGTGTGGAGGGTGTCTCATGCAGTGGAATGATTCCATAGCAACAAATAAATCCTTTGCTGTTGAAGGGGGAGAAGGAGTGACGGTGTTAGGTTTGTTTCTCTGTGTCAGCCTAACGTGAATATTTTTACCAGAAGTGGACTTCTACAAGTCAGTTGTACCAAGGACTTTCTCTCTTCAGAGATGGGACATGTCTCTTCATCTTTTCTCTGGCTGTGGCAGGTTTTTTTCTGTTTTCTTACAGAGAATAACTAGTGACAGAAAAACTGTTAGCTACTACTTATTTAAAACATAAAGGAAAAGAGCCTCCTTTGTAGAGCCTTTTCTCAGAGGAAATTTGGCTTCATCTGGAGGTGTACTAATTTAACATTCATTCATTCATAGACCAATTGGACATACCATTAGGAGTCCTCCATGCCACAGAATTAAAGCACTTTTATTAGACAAGGCAAGTATGCATGTGGAAGTGGGCAGGCTCCAAAAGACACTGGAAGGGAACTGCTATAGAAAATTACTTTTGTTTGCAAGTTATAGATGTTTAAATCCCATGCATTCCATCATCTCCATCTTCTGCCATGACTTACTTTTAATTTTATCCTTTTTTCTTGCCACTTGACCTTTGACCTTCAACCTCTGACATCTCTTTAAAGAAATGAATAAAGACACAGTATTGTTTCATCAAAAAAGAAATACTCAAGTAAAACATAAAAATTTCTACACAGTAGGAAAATTGATCGTGAAGCTGCTTCCATTTCAATCCAAAAGCATTTACTGTCACATTTACAAAAAAACTGCTCAGAGAAACATGGGATTTCTTTTCTACCAAGTCCATGTCGATCTATATTTACTCAAAGGTATTTAATCTTTTAAGTCGAATCACATCAATTTCTGTGCATTACATTGAACACTAATTTCCCATGTTTTCTTTTTTATTAACTAAAATACCTGTTTACATGGAAGATGGCAAGGAATAAGTCCAGTATTTTATGGGGAATGGCCTGGAATTGCTTTTTAGCTTAATAAACTAATTCCATCATTAATTGTGTTCTAGCCTCCTTGTGGCATTCTAGATAGAGAATATTGAAGTTCTTCTAGACTTTAGCTGAATATTCCCAGTAAGTGATTTGACTTGGGGCCAAATCTACTGATGTTTTTAATGTCAACATTTCACTATGGAATGTTTTTTAATCTTTACCTATATCGCCTTTCTGAAATCACTGAAGGTTAATCACCACTTGGCCTCAGTGCTTTCTGTTTTACCAACTTTCTCATTTCAGACAAGTCTTTTTATGTACTAAAATGCAACTGAGAAGAAGGTTAGTTTCTATTTTGAGATTTTAAGTGCAATTATAGACTGTGAAAATGTATAATACTTAGCCAAATAACCATCAAAGATAAGTTTAGTTTGCCTGTTGTGTGGTACAAAGGCATAACATTTGGAACACTGCAAATTGTGACCATAATGTCCTATAAATGCAACAAAACATCACTGAAAATAGAATTCAGATACTTTTCAGCTGCTTATAAGAAACAAGTTATTTCATGCTCACGTTAAAAATATGGTTTAATGACCCTACTTCCCAACTTGTTAATTATAACAGAGAAACTAGTGATAAAATTTTCCATCTCATTTAGTTGAATATACAATAAACAGATCATCTCATCTAAAATAGTCAAATCTTGACCTAACAATTGCAAAGAAGAAAATCTTATCTTTTATCTCTACTGCTCATGTCTTGTGATCCCAAAATAATATTTTGGGGAAAGACTCTCTCTCACTATACATGTATATAACTACCTCAAAAAAGGTTGGAAATCTGTATTTTAAGGATAATAGTATAGTGTTAGTCCAGATTTAAGAAAAATAAAAGACTTACATATTTTGTTTAATACAAAGTCATTATCTCAAGAGGAAAACAAGACTCTCCTGTTCCTAACCAGCCACCCTCTCAATTTTAATCTTTAAACAAGGCAGGATGATCCTTGGTCACGCCCAGAACTTCAGTTATAAACTGGTTTTTTTTTTCAGGATTCCTTGAGTACTCTTATGGTCAAAAAAACAACCCTTAAAATCTTTCAACTACTCCTTCCCACTCTGGATTATATTGTTACTATCTGGGATCCCCACTGCACCTTTCAATTCTTGGACCTTGGACCAATCACCTTTAACCTTTAGCTCATTATCTCTGCTTGTGAAAGCAATGCATTGTGGGTATTTTTGGTTGTTTTGTTTTGTTTTTTTAATTACATTTCTCTGTTTACTTTGGTCAGAATTGATTGACTTGTTTTTCTGAGGTGTTGCATTGGTTCTTAAAAATGCTGAATAATAATACTTTGCATGCTTGTGTGATCAGCCAGTTCTTATTGCATGTCTAATGTGCAGGGTGAAAAGCAGGTGATGTATGGATATTAAAAAATGTACATTTTACTATGAAACAAAATAATAAACATAATTTTGGAAGGTACTTTACATACACATCCTGCCTTAATGGAATTCTTTGGGTTCACTTATTTGATGTTAAACCCCTCTCCATCCCTACCCTTTTTAAATACTCTTTAAAGAAAAACATCCTCCTAGAACAGAACTTACATTTTGAAATACTCAGTGGATATTCCAGTGCAGCTGATTTGGGATGGTCATGTTAGGCTCTTCTCTGAGTGGTTTTATTTTGTTAATCTTACTTTGGCTACCAAATATCCAGATGCTCATTCTGGTCTTGCACACCTTTCACTCTCCCGCATGTCTTGTAGCTGTATAATGCAAGCATGCACTTTCACGTTTCCCTCACTGAGTCACTGTGACCCCAGCCCAGGTTACGGATTCATACATCACCTGCCTGTGTAGAGCGCATGTGCATGCTGCCGTCCTCAATAACCGGAATGTGTTTCTGTTCTTTTGTTTTTTTGTTTTGTTTTTGTGTGGATTTTCTGCAGTGTGGTTTACCAGGACGGATTTTACGGTGCTGACCTCTATGTAAGTACACACACCGGGGCCTTCTTGACCCCATCCCCTGACAAGCCAGCCTTTTTTTTTCTGTTTCTTTGGTTTAGTTGTTTTTGTTTTAATATAATTTATTTCATTTTTATTTCCTTTTCCTTGTGGACATATATATATATATATATTTATATATTTAAGAATGCAAGCATGCTTCTCTGCCACTGCGCTTGCCCCTGGGTGCAAAAACTAAGCCTTTGGGTCTCCCGATTGCTAGGGTCAGTCTACTGGACATATTCTTTTCCCTTCCTATACCCACAGATATTGTGTGTATCTCTGATTGATTTTTGAGATGATCAGCAGGTTTAAAGTCTTTTGTTACTGTTTTGTCATTTGCATACATAAATAGTAAGACTAGCTTAGCCTTAAACCAACTCTTTCCCTTCTCTCCTTTTCTTCTCATTTCATATCCCCCTCTAGATCATTAGAGCTTTGAATTTTGTAGAAGAAAATAAGCTTTCTGAACTATGTGCTTTCTTATTTCACATACGTGGAGAAAACCTAAACTTATAAAAGGACTATAAGGATTTAATGCCAGTGAAGAGGATAATAACAAGGGGATGCCAAATATTCAGTGTTTTAAGACCTTTCTTTATACAAAGGTCCACCACCAGTGGGTCTCTTCTCTCAAGATCTGGCAGGGGGACAAAATTGGTATCATTAACAACTTAGACTCTTATAGTCTTCCAACTATCACGCAAGATTTTTTTTACTTGCCATGATAACACTTAATCCATTATTTAAACTGTCTAGCAAAAGGTAAAGTTCTGTGATTGATTTGTCACATTAAAAGATGGATGAAGTGGTCTGACAAAAAGAGTAAAAGGTTTTGAGTTTTAAAATCTCATTAGGACCTCTTCAAAGGGTCTTGTTCTGAATGCAAGTTTCATCTGGTCATCCAAGTTATTAAGAAACAATTTTATAAGAAAAACTCGTTAGCATGAAATTATTTTGTGCATATAGGTTAAAATCGTCTAGATTACTTTCTTTACCCTTGCCTCCCAAAAGCTATACATAGTACCTTTTCAGTGAACTAATTCACATTCAACTAGAGATTCTATAACTTTATAGATAGTTTTCCTTGATTGTGACTGGCCAAAAGTTATATAAATTATTGACATAATGAAGCATAAATACTGTGAACCCATATTTCATGACCTCTCTTTATATTTTAATTAAAATTCCCCTGTTTCTTTAGAATGTTTGCAAGAAATAATAAAAATATCTTTTTCCCATGTCTACATGTAAACTTGAAGGTTGGGTAAATCTATCTTTTACACCAAATTGGTCATCTCTTAATATATGTATTTATATATAGTGTTAATATATATATTTTCCCATATACACTAGTACCCAATTCTCATTAAACTCATCTTTATGTTATTTTGTTGAAATCTAAATCTAAGAGAGCAAACTTTGCCATTTAAACTAAATCTTAAATCAAGTTTTTTTCCTTGTATTTTTTTATTTGAGTATTTTTTTAAAAATATAACCTGATTTTGTCTTAAGAATTGCCTACTGTCATTTTAAGTCAACCAGTAGGATGTTTGTTCATAGTTCTTTCATTTCCATACTTTGAAATGTAAAGTTTTATTGAGATGATTTTTCTGTATGTGTCAAGAAAATACTTTTTTAAAAAATTTATTCATTGAATTACCTTATGAAACTAAACAAATAATTCAGTGATCTGGCCAAAATATTTTTTGATCAATGGTTCCTTCCTGAATATAGTACTTAAAAGTAATGTTATTATCATTTATTTGTACATATTATAAAGCAAAGCTTCACAGAGAAAAATTTGGTCACTAGTGCTGAGATAAAAGTCCAAGCCCTCTGATGAGAAACAAGACTGCATTTCATTATGAGACAGCTGTTGAGGTGGGACTAATAGAAGTGAAGCTATTAAAAGTAGGTAGTCCATATTCCATATGTGAGGAACTAAAGATGCTACTTTAAAGCATATGAACAACTGTTCTACCTTGCCTTTACTCCTGTATTTGTACATTTTCCCATCTGTAGAAATGTACCCATATGCATTTAGTTCTTCTTTCTTCAGAAACACATATTAGAATGGAAAGGATAAGATTTTATAATATATAAGACACATTGAATCAGAGGAGAAGACTTAGGGAGAAGCTGGTTTTGCTTCCAATATATTAATGGTGAAGGGTTTTTTTTTAAGTCCATTTCCCTGTCCCGCTCTTAGACAGTTACCCTGCTAGCCATTTTCTTCCACTCTGTTCCTTTGCAGCACACTGCTCTCTGGAGAGCTGATCTAGCAATTGTATCCACGATTTATAAAATGACCTGCTGGGTTGTGAGAATGTGATGGACAGACCATGTGTCCGTCCCTCCCCCACTCCTTTTTGCCTAGTAGAAAAGGCATAGTTCACCCTAATTCACCTTCTAAGTGGGATAACAAACTGCTCCTAACAAAATTCTCCTTCTGTGAAAAGCATGCTTGCATCCAAAGGAAAGAAAAGGCTGGTGTGGGCCCTGTTGCGGGCTTTTTGTATGATTGTTTTCCTTCCACAGCTGTGTTTTTTGAACTGCTCTTCCTGTGTTCTGTTATAGAATAGTCTTACAGGAACCAATCATTAGCGCTAAAATACCTCAGGTAGGAGTGCCAGTGTGACCTGCCAATCAATCAGATTGTGGATTGCAGTGAAAAAATTGAATTATACTAACCATTCCAGCTCCACGTTAGAGATGGGAACAGAGGCTTTTTTGGACAATCAAGACTTGTGAGCGTGTGATCTAAGCCCTGCTACCTCAGCAGTGCATACAGTCACATTCTAGGCATAATGGCATTTCCTCCAAAATCACATACATGGTCCTATCCCACTGCCACATATCTGCACCAGGTGTGTTGCACACACTGTCCCATCACTGCTGCCTCTTTTCATTTGCCAATCACATTTGCCCTTGGTATTTTATATTGGACATCTTAGTGGTGGGTATATTTTCTTATGACTGAAAGGTAAAAAGGGAAGAAATAGAAGTCTACCCAAATACGATTTAGTTGAGTCCCACATTGGACCCTGTAGTGAAATCCTAGTAGTGATTAGACTATGCTACTACTGAGGTTTGAAGTTGCTTTGAACTCGGAAACTGAGATATTAATTTCTCTTGCCTTCTTTCACATGGGAAAATCAGTGAGTTCATCTAGCTAATAAAAAAACTTGTTAAGAGGTTTGCTGATAGCTGGGTGCTAGAAGGAAGATAACATTCAATGGCTTTTAATAATTCAGTTATTTTATTTATGTAGCTGCCCAGTGAGATTTTAGAATTAACTAATTTGAAGACGTAGAATAGTAAAGTGTTTGAAAGATTTGATTCCTTAAACATCCTTTGTCACGTAATAAAAGTAATAAGTTGAGGATACCAAGTTGATCATTATAATTTCTTTCCTTGACCCCAATTTTAGATAATAAAGTAAAATATAAATGTTACTTTTCAGAATATATAGATCTATGTCAAAAATAGTAACTGTAATACCATTATATGTTTTTTGAATTTGAGTCTGTGTTATTCACGTTTACTCATAGGTGCCATAGTGCCATGTAAGAATTGAGTAATGTTTCCTAAAGCAGTGGTTTTCAGCTGTGGTGGGGAAGCAGTGAGGAAAAGGGAGACAGAATCATCTAGGGGCAAAACGACTCTCAGGGGTCTAACATGCATTGTCGCTAACTGGAAGAGACCTCTGCTCTGTTGCAGTGTTTATAAGCATCACACTGATATGTCTGTCCGGCCCTGCCCTTCCCCCCCCCCCATGCAGGCACACACACGCATGCACACACACGTGTACACACACTCACCTTGCTGTGTTGATTTAGTATACTACATGGAGGTAACAAACTTTCATTCTGTCTGCTGGTCTTGAAACACACACTCTCCTTTCTCCTCAGTGTCACATGATGTCATTGTCTTTCAGGTAGAAAGAAGTTGTCTTGACATCACATGCTCACCAAAGTCCTGTTTTAATGTAAACCTAAAAAGGGGAGGGGGGGTAGTAATAGTAAAGATGATGTTAAAATTAAGATGGCAAAAGTCTGCCAATGTGAGATTAATCAAACCAGTTTAAGATTAAGCAATATGCAGATTAATGACACAGATAAGAGGAATGATACTTAGAACTCTTCCATCATGTTCTAATTTAAAACACAGTTACAGAACTGTGCAAAAGAATACAGCCAGTATGGAAACATCATCAAGTTAATTTGATGATAAAATGGATTCAGAGCACAGTAGAAAATCCCAAAGTGATATTGAGCCTTGGGAAACTGAGACTTTGATGTAACACCTTCAGAAGTCATTACAAAAAGCGCCTTAAAGGCAGTAGCATTTCCCTTTGAAAAGCTGAAGGCAGTACAAGTATGTAAAAAATAAAATTCTTAAGTCCAGGAAGTATGTGAGTAGAACACTGTGAATCAGAATATATGGTTGTTGGCAGAAGGAGAGCATACACGTGAGTGCTGTGGGTCAGGCTTGAATTGATATGAGGGTCAGGCATCTGGAAGAAGGGAGTGATGTAGCATTAGGCTACTGTGATTGGGAATGCTAGGAATCTTTCAGAGTGAATTGCCAAGGAGTAAGAAAGTAATTATTTTTCAGTGGGCATGAGTATATTTGAATCAGGCTTAGCCATGCCAAATCTATGCAGCCCTCAGAGTTCCAAAAAGCTGTCTGTGTGCCCTCCTACATTAGGGTGTGCTGTGGCCATGCTAATCCCCATTTTTTGTTTTATTTCAAATCACACACAGATAGAATCTGCAAACTGCTTCAGATCAAACAGGTCTGATTGTGTGTAAATACATATGTCCTTTTAATTTTTATTATTAATGGTTGCTTCAGTTTTGCATCAGTGCATGGTTAAAAGCAATACACATCAGCTATTCATGACTTCATATCTCCAAATGAATTATTTCTCCTCTTTTTTTTTGTTTGTTTGTTTGTGCAGTCAGCTGAAGAAATGTTAACATCTCACTCTAAATCTCTCAGTGGAGTCTCTGTTCCCTTCTCTGATATAACAGATGGGTTACTGCTTGTTATAATTATTAACATCGTGGTGTGGGCCAGGGCTTGGGTGGGCAAGATTTATTCCTCCTTTGGGCTGGGGTGGGGCCAGTTGTTAGGGTATGGAATGTTAACTCAAGTGGTGACTGACTGTTTCCGTAATACCAGGTCGTTGTGGCTGCACGCTCTAGTAATTGAGGCTGTGTACTTCACCAAGCTTGTGGTAGAGCCTAGGGCAAACCGCTGTCCCAAGAGAATGCTGGGATAGATAGAGTTAGCCAATATGAGTCTGAACGTGGTGATTTTGCTGGTTGTTTTAGCTCCAGATGTTGGCATGCTTAGTTTTTAATGTGATTAATAAATGTGGCGCCATATTCCCTCCCCACGCCTGAACCCTCTCTCTCCTACTCCCTTCCCACCTTGTTCTTTTTTGAAAAATTTAAGAAACAGTAATGTAAACTTCGGTGTTTCAAACTGCACTTTGTTCTCATGTTCTATAAAAACCTTCAAAGTTGCTGGTAGAAGTGAAAGTTGAGAAAACAATTTCTCAGCCTAGAATCGAGATGTACTCTGAATTGCAAAATACAAATAAATTGGTCCAAGTGCCAAGCGTGGTGGCTCACGCCTGTAATCCCAGCACTCAGGAGGCTGAGACAGGAGGATCATTGTGAGTTCAAGACTAGCCTGGGCTACAAAGTAAGCTCGAGGCCAGCCTGAACTGCATAGTGAGACCCTGACTCAAAAAAAAAAAAAAATAAAATAAATAAATAAATAAATAAAATAAATTGGTCCAGATTTTATCTTACATTTTGGATATATTGTGTTGAATAACCAATTTAAGCAGGAGCAGGAATAGTTTGGAGGAAGGATATAGATCTAAGAAATAAATCCATTATATACCATTTAATTTTTCATATTTCAAGAGTAGTCACTGGTGAATTACCAGATTAAGATTAGTTAAGCAGAATAGTACCAACCATCCTAAATATAGCTGTCCTTTAAAGGACTTGTCTATAATATCATTATCATAAAGTCATTAGGAGAGTAGACATATTGAAATGTACTATTAATGTAGTTTTTCTTAGTGCTAATACTCTTCCAGAGCCTTTAGTTATCAGTAAAATGTTTGCATTCATGTCCTGGTTCCTGAATTTGAATCACAAAGAACCTCATCAAGTTCGGACACTATAATAAAAATTTACTTATAGAAGAAGAAAACTACTGCAGCAATCTGTCCATTCTTTCTGGATCAGAAGGGATATTCTTTCCCACAATCTGATCCATTTTGAATGGTTTGGATTGACAGTGACATTAATTCTGAATTTAGTACTGAGGACCTTCTGGCCTCTTGCAGGCCTAAGGAAATGAGTGGTAGGAGTCCTATCAGGAACCTCTTTAGAACCTCTTTTTCCCAGGACTAGCAGAGTTCAGCTCAACGCCATGATTTGAATGAATCTTCACAAAGAATGTCTCTACTCAGGCACTGTGGGCGTTGGATAAGGACTCTTGCCCTCTCCTTTATCAGGATTGAAATTTGAAATTAGTGCTGCTAAATTGCCTTCTGCATATATACTCCCTATTTTGAGACAGGATCTTCCTAAGTTGCCTACCCTAGGTGGCCTCAAATTTGTAATCCTCTTGCCTCAGCATCTTAAGTAGCTGAGATTACAGGTGTGTACCACTGTGCCCAGCCATCAAGTGAAGACTCTTAAGCCACAGAGTCCCTTGATGAAAATCTATACCTCTGCCCTAGGTAGATGCCCTGGTTTTTAAGTGCTTTACGTAGGTAAATGTGAAACAGGCTTTAACTGCCTTTATTACCTTTGATTTAAAATTTTTGAAAGTTATTTTGGTGTTTGAATTATCCTCATTTACAAAGAATTTTTACCAAAGACAGCCCTGCTGTAGGCTTCACATGGGCTATAATTCTTTTTTTTAAGGCTTTAATTCTTAAAAGCCATCTCTAATTGTAATAACTTCAACTATTGCTGGCATGTGGCACAACTGTGATCTCAGCCACTTAGGAGGCTGATGTGGGAGGATCACTTGTACTCACAAATGTAAGACCAGCCTGGGCAACAGTAAGAGTCAGTCTCAAAAAAAAAAAAGTTTTTGTTTTTGTTTTTTTGTCAACTATAAAAATAAATTTTTACGTTATTTAAAAATTGCTTTTACTGCTTCGTGTCTTATTTATTTATTTATTTGTCTTTTTGAGACAGTTTTACTATGCAGTTCAGGTGGGCCTTGAATTCACCTCCATGCACCTCCATGTCATGCACCTCCATGTCATGGTTAGAAGGTTAAAAAATAAGGTAAAAAATAAGTGATGCCTTGGCTCACAAGCTTCATTTATTCTACAATTTTGGAAAAGATGGCCTCAGTCCTGTTTGTTACCTGATGCAGAGTTTGCAAACAGAAACAGAATTTTGCCAAATGCCTCTGTTTGAGAACCAAAATGTTTGCAAACACATATGTTCATGAACCAAGGTACCACTGTACTGTAGTGAATTGTATGTTGCAACCAGCATACGGTTGTACAGCTTTCCCCAAATCAATGTGGCCTGCTATTCCTAAAGACCTAGCTAGAACTCTAAGGAACTTTTAATTGCAAACAGCTCTGTAGGTTGTTTCCTGCTTTATCCCCACTCACCACCATTTATTGCCTGTGTTTAATAAAATACTTGTTTTCAGTACTATAGAAAAGATACAGAAATAAGCAATGACATAGAAATACATTTGACATTTCTTTGGTAGGTTTAGCAAAAACCAAACTTTGAAATGTATACAAAATAAAGAACTTGGGAATATAGCTCAATGCTAGAGCACTTCCCTAGCATGCAGAAGGCCCAGGATTCCAGCCCCAGTACTGCCCCCAAAATAAGTTTTTTTAAAAAGAAAAGATAATAGAAAGTTTCAAATGTTCATGAGAAATGAACATGCTTAATCTACAGAAATGAAATGGTTCTACTATTCTTCATTGCTGAAATGATAACCAGATGACCATTCAAACAGTTATGGTATCTTTCGTAGTAAAGGGACAGCAGTGAGAATTTCCATCTGAATTAGGTTTAGGTAAAATAGGTGAATTCTAGAAGTATAAAGAAAAATTAGGGCTTGCCAGACTTGATAGCACATACTCTGGAGGCTGAGGCTGAACGATTGCAAATTTTAGCCTAGCCTGGGCAACATAGCCTCTGTCTCTGTAGATGTATGGACTTGCCATTTCTACAGTAGCTTGTCTCAGGGGACATTTGTTGTGGTGATGTCTTTGAAGTACTTTCTAAAAGAGGACATACGGTTCACTTTTAAGTATTTGGTTCATCTAACAGAGGTGAAATTATTCCAGATCTGTTTGAATCCAGCCTAAGACTTCTCATCCTGGTTTGTAATCTGGTTTGCCAAAATCTGAAACATAGGCTGGAGTAGGCAGACTTTTTCTGTGAAGAGCTAAGTGATGAATATTTTTGGCTTTTTAAGCCACACTGTCTCTGTCACAACTATTATGAAAAACAGTTGGCAAGTTACATTAGCTCCCAGGGCCCAAGTTTGCTGATCCCTGATCTACTTTGTCCTTTCCTTTTAAACACCACCTGATCTTAGCAAACACCTCTCTTAGCAAACACTGGACCAGGGAGCAGAGCTCTCTATCAAACCTGGCCCTAATAAGCTGTAGTATCTTCGTCACGAGTCAATCCAGGTACACTCAGAGCATATGAAGTTAGCACATGTAAATGTAATTTATTGTGACTGTTTACATTTCTTGTCAGAGTTCTCCCATTCTGTGTTTTCCTTGTTGAAAGTTCCAACAAAGACTGAAGTAAGACAGATCCAAAATCTTGTCTTGTATCTCTTAAAATTAATAAGTACCATCAGTGTAGCTTATTTTTACTATTGTCACAAATTAGAAAGTAGGTTCCTGTGTTTGAGTGGAGCCTAATTTCCTGTCAGAAGAGTAACATGCAGACTGATGCAGTTTGAAACATTTTCTTCCCATGTGTGTGTCTGTGTTGGTGTCTGTCTCAGTGTCTACATGTGTGTGTCTTTGTGTGGGTGGGTGTGTGTGTCTGTCCCGGGGGAAGGTATCTGTAAAGTCAGTTCTCTTCTCTCCTGTAGGGTGGATATGCAGCCTACAGATATGCACAGCCTGCTACTGCAACTGCAGCCACAGCTGCTGCAGCCGCTGCAGCCGCTTACAGCGACGGGTAGGTACAGTGTAGAGTGAGCACATGCCATCCACAGTGCCACCCCTTTTTTCTCCCCCTCCTTTTCCAAGGCAGCACTCAGGCCATGCACTTCCCACCAACCTGCTCTTAGTGTCCTTCGTTGTGCCAAAGCACAGGTACTGGGTCCTGCCTACTCGCGCACTGTCTTGGTCTTGCCTCTTCCTGGGCTTTGAGCGACATCTCCCTCTTCCTCACTTCCAACTCCCTTCTCTTCCATTTCATAGAAGTACTCCAGAATTTTTTAGTTAACTGTGTTCCAGAGTAGAAATGGAAAAGTTTTTACCATTGTGCCAGTTTTCCCGATAAAAGTCCAAGACCTAGTAACACGTAAGGCATTAGCACAATTAAACCTTTAATTGGCTTAGATTGCAGTCTTGCCTTTATCTCTCTGATTGTACTCTTTTTTTCCAGTTATGGCAGGGTGTACACAGCTGACCCCTACCATGCCCTTGCCCCTGCCGCTAGCTATGGAGTTGGCGCTGTGGTAAGTAGACACATACCTTTTTGTTTAAACCTTTTTACTCCTCCTAATCTTTACCTGCAGACTGTAAAAGATCTAGGGAAGGGATAAATTCAGCACTTTGTGCATTGCCAACATGTTAAACCAGATAGGTCTCTTGGAAGGTAGGCACCCATCTTTATTGCATGCTGCAGTATTGGCCAAGTGGCCTGTAGGGGCAACAGAAAGAGATGGGTATGACAGTCTACCCTGAATAATGGCATCATTAGAAGAGGAGTGAGGGAACAGATCGATGTTTTACAAAAATTCTGATGTTGGGTGTGCACCAGTGGCATGGTGTAATTGATTGGTATTGGCAGACGCCTATCTGGGAATGTAAGGCTCTCAGTTTTCACTGTAAGCTTTCCAAAAACCTTAATGTTCGTAAGTTTTAAGTTGCAGATGCCAAAGGAATCCTGTGCTGTTCCTAAACCTGATAGATAGTAGTAGGAGTGCCAAATGAATATTTTATGATATTTTATCAACAACAGTTGCGACAAACTATAGTGTTTGTATGGCAATGAGCTTGTCTGAAGTAGTCCACTCTGACCAGAACCCTCACTACTTATTCATGTTGGCTTGTAGCAAAGCCTACTGTGCCATTGACCAGGACTCACTGTGACAGCAGAGTGACATTGTTAATGCCAGGCACGCTCTGCAGTTCAGCCACTGCCTGTGAACATGGGCACAGTTATTCAACTGGGGAACAGAATGAAGGATAAAAGTCAAAAGGTAAAGGGTTGTGAAAGTGTCATTTCTAATTGTGAATTACTGCTGATGCAGGTTTGAGGAAGTGCTAGGGTCCTTAAGGACTGAATATTTATTTAGACTGCGGTCAATGCAACAATATAAAAATAGTGATGGTAGTTCCTGAGGTCTTATTCAGTCAAATTATAAAACTCCTATTTAAAAGAAAGACACAAAGAGAGATACATTCCTGGGGAACTTCTTATTCAAAATGGTAAGCCATCAGATAAAGCCACTTAATAAAAGAAACAGCCTAACTGATATAGAATCAGTCATTTCTATACATGAGTTCTACATCTATAGTCATCTGAAATACTAGGCTAGGGGGTTGTGTCTATAAGAATGCACAGATTTATCCTACTTTTCATTATTTTCTAAACTACAGTATATCAGTGATTTTACATAGCATTTACAATGTATTGGGTGTTACAGGTAATCTAGAGATGATTTAAACTGTATGAGAGAATATGCATTGCTTATATGCAAATACTAAATAAATCATTTAATATCAAGAACTAGAGTGTCTCCACTCCAGGTTTGGGTACCTGTAGGAAGTCTTAGGAAATTGATGCCCCACAGATACTGAGGTTCAACTGTATTTTGTAGTGTTATTAGTTGAAAGGTTTACAAGGGCCTAAGTGCAGCATCATCTCAAATGCAGGATGGGAAGCAACCCATGCCTTTGACAGGTCATGTGCACGAAGAAGAAATAAGCAGTCTGTTCTCAGTCAGGATTATAATGATGTATCAAGGTGAAAATAGACTCATGCTTGAGAAAACCATACTAATTGCAGATAATTTAAATTGTCTTAAGTTTCCCTCCCATGTAAATCATGAGGCAACCATCATCACACGGCCCCGGAGTCCTCCAGCTCAGCAGTGTGCATGGCTCTGGTCTGAGCCGCAGAGGCAAAAGCACGTTTACTAACTTTGGTACATCAGGCAGCCTCTGATCAGTTGTGAGGTGTCAAAGGAAATTGTTTTCCCAAATTCCTGCTCAGAACTTGCTTCTTCATTTTCAGTGCTTCACTCATCAACCTTTAATTATTTTTATGTTTTTAATTACTGCAGGCAAGTTTATACCGAGGTGGCTACAGCCGATTTGCCCCCTACTGAAGTGACGTGAGACCCCTGCAAATGGGACAGCCCCCAGTCATGAGGCCTGGCTATTGCAATATTTACTAGTAGAGGAACTCTATAGCAAGATGAAGAGGAAAAACAAACAGACAAAAAAAAAAACCCCACAAAAAAAGAGAATACTTTTTTATACCTCACTATGTTCTTTGAATATGTATTTTTCCTTTAAATTTTCTGCCTTTAATTCTTTTGTTCCAAAGATTGTGCATTTTTCCTTTTTTTCTTTTTTTTTTTAATTGTGGTTAAAAAAATAAGATAATGCATTTCCATGTCTGTATGTCCGTGCTTAGCTTATTCTCTCAATCATGGAAGAGGCAGTTAATGACGAAGGAGAGACATGAGTAGCTGATAAATGCATCTGATCAGAAATCAGTTGACAGAATTACCAAAGTGTGTCTGGTGCTGAGCAGCTGAGGGGCAAGCAGAAGTAGAAGAGATCTTTTTGCAACAGCATGTTCTGTAGTCTTCTGAATTTCTGGTCTGTGGCAGGTGGTTCTGATTGACTGTGGCTGGAATCCACAAGCCAATAGATAGGAATTTGTGTTTGCTAAGCAGGAGAGTTAAAAAAACACTTTCCTCTCCTCTTCCCTCATGTCTTCTCCATATTTTCTACAATCATCTTAATACAGCCTGAAACAATTGGCATCATTTTTGGAATTATATATAGTATTGGTATTTCCAAACATGCCCTCAGGCTAAATAATAAACACCTCATTAGGAAATCAGTCTCAGAATGAATTCTGGAGTATGAAAACACTTACTTCTTTTTCTTCCCTGTGACCTAGAATTCCTGCTGGGCTTCTGATCCCCTTCAATTGAACCACAGCTTAGCTCATGTATTCTTTTTATTAATGTGCTGCTCCCATGTCCTCAACATTCAGGAATTTAGGACCCAGGGACAGAAGAATGAATAGCCAGTGGCCAGATTTCCCCCAGGTATATGGGGACAGTTTGAGGATTAAAAGTACAAAGTGTTTAGAGCCATTAGAAGAGAAAAGGAATACTGGAAGGCCTGATATTCCTTATCTTGCATCAAAAAGTAGTACAAACTATTAAAAATCTAATAAAGAATCTCTTGGGGAAAGATAAGGCACCAAGCCCAGGGATCAGCTGTCCGTGAAAGTTTTGGTGATGAGGACATGTGAGGGCAATCAGGGGCACTTTGTACTTGCTCCAAAGCCATAGGAATTTTCATCTTCCAGAGCCTCCGCGACTTTCATCTCTACCCAGTCTCCAGCCCTCATGGCCATTGTACCCAGCTTCTCATTACCCTCCAAAGACACCCAGCTGAGCACCTGGACTACCTGGTGTGTGTTAACACTATAGGACACAAGCTCCAGAGCCCACAGTGGGAGGAGGATTTGACGTGGCCAAGATCTTCCTGCAGGGCCGCAGCAGTGAGTCACTGCTCTTGCTGTCTGGCTTTGGTTTTGTGTTACCAAGATCAGGAAGAATGTAGTTCTCTTCTAACTCTTGTAACTGATCAAAACAAGCATCCTACAGCATTTTCAAAAAGAAGGAATTAGGAAATAGACAAGTTATTGATCTGCTCGGCTCCCTGGTCGGTTCACATTGATACTGGAGTGACCTTTTACCCAAAGGATAGCTGCTAAACAGAGTAATTCAGAGACATGGAGCTTCTGCTTTGTTGTGGGTTTGGTTTGGGTTTGTTTTTTCACTGCGGCCTGCACATGTGTTCTTGACTGAAAACATTTGTGTCCCTGAATTAAAATGACTGATGTATGTACAACAGCATCAAGCATTCTTTGTAAGCAGAGTGATGTATCTGGAAGAGCACTGGCCTGTGCTGTGTGACACATATCCTCTCCCCTTCAAATCCTCTGTCCTGATGCCCAGGGGAGAGGATATGCATGAAGTAAAATGAGATGTCAAGGAAGCCGGAGGCCTCGATGCAATCATTGATCCTGGGGGGAATACACAGAACAGGGACAACCTGCCCAGCCCTTTGGCTGTTTATAGAGTCCCTTCCCCCAAGCCAAAGTTTGGTTTGTTGTTGTTAAGACAATTTTTGTTGTGTGTATATAAATATGTTAGGTAGGAGAGGAGGGATAGGATTTGGAGCTCTCACAGTTCTGGGGAAAGGGAGCAGGGAGAAGTTTGTTTGTTTGTTTGTTTTGCTTTTGTATTGAGGGAGAACTTTCACTAGCTAAAGAAACAGAGAAATTTTGGTCATGTACAATAAAGATCTTTCTCACAAAATGGCAAGCCACTCAACCCAGTGAAAACTAGGCTAGATCTTAAAATGGTTGTATCATAACAGGGGAGGAGAACAGAATAATGAGTTTAAGAATGTTTTTCTTCTGTTTTCCTAGACAGGATAAGGATAAGGATGCTGGGCAAGGTAGAGAAGGCAGATTCCCACAGTCCTTCCCAAGCAGGCAGATGTTGAGCTTGAGGTACCTTTTGTGCTTTTAAGTTCAGCGGGTTCTGGCTAAGGCCTCCAAGGCAAGCTTCCCTTGCCAGTACGTTCAGCTGCATCTCCCCAGAATGCTTTTTAATGCCACTTCCTTCAGCTCCCTTTTCTCGGAAAGATTAAATGGAGTTCTGATTTTTATAAAAAGGTGTTTGGTTTTTAGGGTCAGTGCTGAGAATTGGGATTCTCCTGAGCATCTAGAGTTCATGATATCAACCCTCCCCATTAACTTTGAATTTTGAGATTCCTTATGGTCAACATCATGAGAGGCGGGTTCCTCAGCAGCAATGCTGGTTGACTCTGGTTCTTACTGGGTTCGGAAACAGAGCCCAAGGAGTTTGGTATTTTGTGAGTTCATTCAAGGATGCTGGTTGATATTTCCAAAACACTGAGTGATACTGAATCACAGTCCATGAATGAGTTTGTTCAGTTTTACTGTAGTTCATGACCTGGACTTTCTCTGCTGAGCACCTTACTCTTAGAAGCTGGGCTCCTTTAAGGAGACCTCTAGTGAAAACCTTTATCTGAATGCTCCTCTTTCAGCCCAGAGAGCTTCCCTTAGGTCTTCTCCAGAATTCCATGTGTTACTTAGTTTAATTCCCATGAATTCACATCCACCATTGTGATTCACCATTTTTAAGGCTCTCAGGTTTAACAAAACCTATCACCATCGTCCTCCAGCAGCCTCAGTCTGAATTGAGCCAATATATTTTCTTTCTTTAGAAAAGAAGTGGACTGGGGTTCAGTTTTTGGTTTAAGGAGAGCTCATGGCGATCTAGTCAATAGAAATCAACAATAACAGCTTTTCCTCACATGTGGACTCCTCAGGGGCCGAACAGCTCCTAGTTTAGGTTATCCTTTGCTACAGATGTAGCAGATAAGCCGGCTGTCACCACTATCTTATCCCTGCCCATGTAGCTTCCAGATAGGAGGGACCATCAGGCAGGGATGGAAGCAGCCCTAAGGATATGATAACCTCTTTCCCTTTGGCAGGAGAATAAGGCTGACTAAGGGCCAGTCTGGAAAGCACTTAAGACATTTAAGGAAGAAGAGGGGAAACTGTCTGGTGAACCATCCCCTGTAGCCCAGTGCAGCCTGTTCTCCGCTGCTTGCAACCCTCTAGCGCAGTAACGTTTGCAGAATTGTGGATTTTTCCCCCCGCAGATATTAGGAGGAAAGGGATTTGGGGGTGGGGTGGGGAAGGGGTTGTGGTGTTTTAAAAGCATAAGTTACCTGTTTGCACTGTTCTAAGATAGGAAAAAATAGTGGGCAAGGTGAGCATCAAATGTAAGCTTGTGTGTTTTATTTTGTCATGCTCTTGAAAATGTCTGACATTTGTAGTATACACCAGTGACACTTGATTCTCTGTTGGATAAAACACTATATTTTTTTGGAAATGTTACTGTCCAAAAGCCTCTTACCTCCCTTTCCTTTTCCTACATACTTCATCTTTGCTTTACTGATCAGCCAGGCAATAGCCATGCACAAGCTAGAGCGTGAAACAGGGCCCTTTCCAAGCAGGCTCTGGGTGTCCTAAGCCAGTGTGTGTCCTCTGGGTTACTGAGTATGGTAGAGTCCCTGGCACCTGTGTTTGAAAACAAGCCTCACAGGCCAGACCACAGCAAGCAGTCACATTCCACAGTGAGACACCAGGAATGCAGCACCAAGGCATGGAGGGGTCCTGAAGTATTGCAGTTGGCTGTAGTAGCCAAGTTCTTATCTACGTTACCGAAACTGTAGCCAGTTACAGTTTACTCAGGAAAACGGTAGCTCATTCAGCCATGGTCGTGCTGGTTGGCAGGGATTGGTAACTGAAAGAACTGCTCATCAGCCAAAACTCAAACCTTGCCTTTAAGGAGACCCATCAGCATTGGGACTTGGTCCTCTTTGTCTGGTAGTCACATACATGCCATGATGTGAGGGCTCCATTCACTTTGGCAAGAAAAAGGAGACGGAAATTCTCTTCTCTCCCCCACCCCTGCTCCTGTTACTAACAACAGATTGCAGGGGTGGGCACATGAGTTTTTGAGGTTTTTCAAAAAAATGTTTTTTGCTTTGGTTATTCTGGAGACTAATAAGTGCTTTAAGCAATGTCTGTACCCCACCGAGACTCCCAGCTTAGTCTTTTTTTTTTTTTTTTTGTATTTAATGTTCACAGTATTTGTGAGCGTGTGTGTGTGTGCTTGTTTTAGCAGTTCATTTTGGCTGATATATATATATAGAGAGAGAGAGAGAGAGAGCGTGATGAATCGATCCCCCCACCCCCAGGGACACGAAGTTTTTGTTTTGTTTTATTTTTTCTTGTGTTACTCTGCTTGTGAATAGCTGGAGCCACGCTGGGGCTGACATATGTAAGCTAGGGCTGCAAAGTGAGAAGAGAGCCAGTGGAGTTCACTTGTCCTTGACAGGCTGACCGACCTGTGACTCTGAACTTTTCAGTCCCAATCTTTGCAAGGCTCAAAATGCCGCAGAACCTCTCCTCTCCTCTCCACCCCCATGGCAGGGACTGGGCCAACCCAACATGCAACATGCAGTTTCTCTGGCCTCTCCCATTGCCATGGCAGCACAGGTACCTTCGGGGCACGGGGGCATCCCATGGGATGCTTGTACAATTGACCACCTAGCCTTCTCCCTTCCCCATCCTTCCTCCCCAGAATCACTTCCTAGGACACCCGAGCTGCTTGCCCAGGGTCCTGTTTCCCTGCTAACTCCAGAGAAACATCCCAGGGCTTTGTGACAGTCTCTAATTCCTTTCCCTTCTCATTAAGAATCATATTGTATAGTAGCTTTCAGACCATACAGTATTCATTGGGTTACTCCTATTATTATCAAGTAGCTGGAATTGTGAAGGTCGGAGTAGTTAGATCTTTAGCTTTTATTCCTTATTTTTTTGTATTACTCTCCATGTGTATAAATTATTGATCATGTTGCTGGCTTTTATAAACTCTAAGCAAAGGAGGAGCACTGCCTCAGCCTTTGCCAATGGTAATGAAGCACTGTTTTTAAATAAAAGAGAGAAACACCATTCCTTGGCCTGTGTGTATTGATCTTTATTCCCTGTCACCTCCACCTGAGGCTCAAAAGTGCGTCTTATATTTGATTTCTTAAAATGGGGGTACAAGGAGGAAACTTACACTCCCCAAGGAGGACATTGAGTTACAGGCTGTGCAATAGCAGCCAGAGCTGAGTACAGAGCACCCTCTGGCTCCTCCTGCAGAGCTCTGTGGGGTCTCCTTGCAGTTTAACCTCTCCATCCTTCCCTGGACTCTGGCTGCTGCCCCACAATACCTCAGACTAGGGTCCATTGCCAGCTGGACCTAGCGAGGAGCCCGTGCTGTCCTTCACCCTCCTTCCCAGACCTGGTGTACTAGACTTAACACTTTTCACTTCCTCTAAGAACTGCACCCTGCTAGTCTGTTGTCACCTGTGCTCTTTCAGTCATCTCTTGCTTCATTAGTCTCAGCCAGTAATTCCCCAATATATGAAAGTTCTGTCATTTGCATGCGTTTCCCAGCTCTGTTCACTTAACCCTATGAAATCATCATGCTTCTTGCATCATGGAGAAACACATCAGACAAGATCTCTGAATGCATGATGGCTAACCAGTTATGATGCTGATTTCACCCCTTTTTCCTTTTCTTCTGTCTGAATGGGAGAGGACTTTGCCTCACAGTTGAACCCCAGCCCTTTGCTCTGCCTCCCACCTTCCCCCTTTCTCAGCCACAGTACTTGGCTTCCCTTCAGTAATTAAGCTTTTCCTTGCTGCAGTCCCTTGGGACTTAAACCTTCTCTAAAAATTTTTTCTTGCAAGATCCCAAGTTTTCTACATCATGGCAAATTTCTGGAATAAGTATCTGCATACTGACTCCAATTACCTGTCCTCACCCTGCCAAATCCTGGCTTCTGCCTCTGGTGCATAGAAGCAGCCCCTAGTGGTGACAGCTAGCTAACAGATCCTTCTCAGTCTTCCTGCTTGGTGATGCATATTCTCAAGGCCCTTTCACTTGTCAGACCACAGAAGCCTGAGGTAATGAGAATTCCTTTACTGTCACGCAGAACATACCTTGTCTGTCCCTCTCCTAAATTGGCTCCCTGCCACTTTTTCTCCAGAACCCCACCTGCTATAAAAGAGGTGCATTCCCTATGTGCACAGCATATATCCGGGCCCAGGAGACTTGGGGCACTCAGAGCTGTCCCCTGTGCTGCTCTTCATGTCCACTCACTGTGCTATGAGGGATAAAACTGTTTGTCTCTGGCCCAGGTTTGTATCTTCCATCAGGACCGATGAAACAGGAAGGCTAATGTGTTTGCTTCTAAGAAAGGCGAAAACAGGCCTTGGACCTGACAGTGTTGTTCATCTCGTATTAAACACTGAAAAGGCCTCTGCCCCAAATCACAAAATAGGGAGCGGCAGACAGAATCCAAACACAGGCCTCGTGTCTGCCTAATCTGTGACCTTGACCTCGGCAGTGGTTTTCCTGGTACCGCTCTAGGTAGATAACCCTTTGGGAACCCCAGAGCTGACCCTGCTCTTCTGCAGTTTTCTTTTCTGCCACCTTTCCTTCAAATCTTGGGCGCAGTTGTAGGTCTTCTTTTTTTCCTCTACTCCCATAATGTCACTAGCTTTTGACACCAACTTTTATCCCTAAAGTGGTAAAGTAGAAACAACAGGAATTTATTTCTCCCAGTTCTAGAACCTAGGTAGTCAGATCAAGGTACCCCCAGAGGGTGAGGGAGACCTGTTTCTCTCATAGCACCGGCTTTGTAATCCTTGTGCGGTGGAAGAGGCCAGCTGGCTCTCTGGAACCTCTTCCAAGGGCTCTAACCCCATTCCTGAGGGCCCACCCTCATGTCCTGGTTCATACCCCCCACCCCAAACCTCATTCATACTGGGCTGAGGGTTTCAATATACAGCTTTGGGGAGGGGGCAAACATTCACACTACAGCAGTTCCATAGGTTAGTAAATTGACAACAATTGATGATCGTTTTAAAAATGTTTAATGAGGAAAAAAGAACCATTTCTCGCTAGAGGGGATTTGCTCTGGCTTCATCTTGGGCCGGTGGTGATTCTCCTTTTGCATAGCTCCTTTCCCCAGGGCTATGTGCGTGTTTAACCACAATTCCCTTTCCCTGCTCCCTTCCAAGTTCCTTCCTGTCACCTGTCACAACGCACAGGCCTTGGCTGCTTCCTGCTCTGACAGCATGGCGCATTCCCACGGGTGCCTTCCCCCTGGAAGCCCTGCCCCAGCTCTCGTGCCTGTGGCCTTGAGTTAAATTCTCCTCAGGAAGACCCCTGACCACCCGGCTTCAAAGCCCTTCCTGGGCACCCAACTTGACTCCCCTCACAGCACTTGCTACCCTGGAGTGTGTGAAGTGACCTCATTCACTTCTTGCCTTTGCTTTGTCTCCTGGTCTCTTGTTCCATCAGATTCTAATGATGGAGGAGGAGCTACCAGTCTCATTCTATCGAATGGCAAATGCTCTAGCCTCTCCTTCCTGCACCTCCTCGGAGCCAATCCTGCATGATTTCTCCTGGATTCTCCTAGAAGCAATATAACTATATTGTCCCCCTCCTTGAAAGAGCATTTCCCAGACTCCTCAGTGTGGCACTCCAGGCTCAGGCCATCTTGTCCAATCAGTGTCTGCATTCTTTGCCAGGTCCCCAGGCCTGTGCTCCAGTCAGCCTGTACCCCTTCACTGCTGGCCTGTGCACCTCTGCCCTTCTGACTAGAATTGGCTTCCACCTGCAAAACCCAGTCAGATATCACCTCTTGGGACTCATCAACCCTGTTATTCCCAAGCCAGGCACTGACCTCTTAGCAGGTGTGACTAGGAGCTGTCCTCCGTAGTGGACAGAAAGCCTCCTAACATACCCTGTCTTTATCTAGTACATGCTGTGCTCTTTATCCATTTTATTTGATTGGCTTCAACCCTCTTCACTCACATGATTCTTCCTGCTTTGATGGGTTGTAACAGTGATATTTTTCTTTGGTTCAAGCTCTGCCTGGGCCTGCAGCATCCATCTGCTCATCACATGAATATTGATTGGCCATATGCAGCCATATTATTAGTGCCATTTGGAAACACCCTGGAGAAACTGTATTCTCTGTTAGATAATTCTGCACATGCCTTTTCCTCCACCAGACTGTGAGCTGGAGGGCCAAGAACCACATTAATCATGTCCAGCCTCCTAACATCTCTTGGGGGCATCTTCCAAAGCACCCATCATATACACAATGCTGAAGAAACCCCCAAGGACACAGGCTCAAACAGCCTGGGATAAGACAGGCAGAGCGTGCTTCTCAGGCAGAGCACACATAATCCCCAGGTTCTATTTAGAACAATTTTAAATTCTATTTAGACACTTTGAGACCAGGATTCCAAAGTGGCTCCTGGCCTCAGGCTTCCATTTCTGTGCCTCCATGAGGAATGCTTGGGAGCAGCCCACTTCTCCATGCATCCAAGCTGTTCTGATGCTTGTGAGCATTGCATGTTGGATTTGAAAGACAGGACCATCTCCAGGGAGCACCAGCCAGGCTTTTGTTCCCTGTCAGCCACGGCAAGCTGTGTACTCTTTGTCAAGTGTGCCAGTCAGCCTATACAGCTTGCCCATCTGCAGGGGGTCGGGAGAGAGTAAGTGCTCTGTGGGGGTCCTCCCAATACCAAGATGCTGATTCAGTACCATTGATAACAACTGTCTGTCCAGGTGGAAATCAGTCCTAGCTAAGTGAATGCTCATCTGTTTGTTCTTTCCCCTCTAGAGTAATGTTCTGTCTGTTTTCTGGCATGCACATGTGTGTGCGCATGCGTACACACACACACACACACACACACACAGCCTGTTCATCTATCAAGTCCTGTTGGAAAGCTGCACTGGGACAATTGTGCCAACATTTAGACCAAGTGGTGACAAAAACTAGTGTCACCCTGTAGCTTGTTGAGAAAATGATGCCTCAGTTTTGGAAATTACCAGTCTGAGCTCTCAGCCATACTTTGGGTGTTTGCAGTCAGAGGTGCAAATCAATTCCATTTACACACCCAGGCTTTGTACCCAACGGAGGCTGACTAGGGGAGTGTGATCTCTGAAGAGGCCAAAATGGTGCTAACGTGCCCCCTAGTGGAAGCCAGCACTCGCAATGACGTTGAGTAGGAATAGAAAAGCTGTTGGTGGACAGGCCGGGATTGATGCCTCCCTTCAGGTTCATCCTGTCACAAAGGGGCCACCTGGTACTGATGGTGATGGCTGCAGTATGGAGGGATGTGGGTGCCCTCTGCACTTTCCAATCCATTTTACTGTAAAAATAAAGTCGGGTTTTTGTGGGTTTTTTTTTTCATGCAGGGAGGAGCAGCCTGGCTCTAGGAAGGCCCTTGGAAATCTCAGGGGTCAGGGGTCATGCTTCTGTGCCTGTCAGCCAGATCACCCTTTCTGATTGCCTTTGTTCCCAGGTTACCTCTGCTCCATCTTTGCGGCAGCCTTCTGTTATCTAAGGGCAAAACTCAACTCCTTAGCCAGGTGTTGAAGGCAACTTCAGGTTTTGGCCTCAAACCGTCTTTCCAGGTTTAGAATTCCTACCCAGAGCTCAGCCTGAAAGGCCAGAGGAAACATCAGCACTGGCTACAAGCCCAGGCCTCGAGGGCAAGGGCTTGGTCTCTGTTCAGCGCTGCAACCAAGGTCCAAAAGAACGGCTATATGTGCGCCCCCTGCCGGCAAGCTCATTCTTCCCCTTTTCTGCTGCACAGCCCTTCTGACCCTCTGCTTTGCTCAGGGGCCTTTGCTCCGTGACAGTTTCCCTTCAGCTCTCTTCCTCCAAGCCCAGCCCGTTGCGTTCTTGCCTTACTCAGCTCTGTGCTGCGTTATTATGGGTCCCTTGAGGCCAGGTCTGTGCTCAGTGCGGCTCTGTCTCCCAGGGCCGTGGCGCTACCGGGCATTGCTCAATGTCTGAGAAGCCTGCTGTGGGAATCGGGACCAAGAGCCCTCTACAGGGCAAATGGAGGGGACTGCGGGAGGAAGCGGGTCCATCCCCTTCGAGATGGCTGTCTCCTGCTGTGAGAAGAGAGCATCTTGGGGTGCGGGAAAGCCCAGCTGCCTGGACTTGGAATCCGGCTCCTCTGCTGCTGGAGATATGACTTTGTACAAGCTGCTGAGCATGACTTGGCGTTTTCATCTGGAAAAAGGTAATATTAATTGTCCCTATTTTGTCTTTATAGAGTTGATATAACGGCTTAACAAGTTAATAGAAGCCAGGTGTGATGGCACAAGCCTGTAATCTCAGCACTGGGGAGGCCGTGGCTGAGCCTCGAGTTCAATGCCCAGTGTGTGACCCTGTGTGAGACAGTGTGACCCTGTCTCAAAAAAGTAAAGCATTTGGACCATAATCCTGAAAGACCCAGTCCTGAATACAATGATCAGAAATACTGAAATCTTGACATATCAAAATCTGTCAAGTCTAAAGCCTAAAAGATAAAAAAAAATCCCAAAAATATAATTCTGAAAAAATAATTTTAATATTGCTTTAATGACACTTAAAATATCTTTTTTGAGTCGAAAAGGGTACCTAGAATCAAACTCACGACCTCATGCTTGCCAGGCCAGTTCTGTACTGCTGAGCTATATCCTTGGCCCCTTAGAATATTCTTAAATGCAGATTTGAGAAACAAAAACCAGTGGAGCACTTCACAGACCGTGTTACACAGTTAAGTAAGCACTAATAGTTTGCATATTTTTGCAGGTCACATAGGTGTAACAGGAGCAGATCAACCATATTCTTAATAAAAGAGATCCAAAACCAGAATATAGAAATACATATAACTATGGCTAGTTCTCCTTGGGCAACCAGTTTGTAGGTATGTCATCTGAAATTATGTGACCACCAATTTTTTTTTTTTTTTAAATAATGGTACGGGGGATTGAACTCATGACCTCGCGCTTGCAAGGCAGGTGCTAATGCCGCTGAGCTAAATCCCCAGCTTTGTGACCACCAATTTAAGTGTTGGGAGGAGATTAAAAAACCCAACAGGTCACCACTCCCTCTGCAGTCACCCAGGGAACTGAGGGCCTTGCTTTGTAGTCCAGGGTGGCCTTGAACTCACTCTAAGAAATTTTGCCTTTCACAAATACATACAGACATACAAAAAAAGCAGGTGTTCCTTTGGGGAGGAATGCTGAATGTTTTTAGGTACACGTGTGTACAATGTTACAAAGTCATTTGATAAGGCACTTTCACAGAATCGAATTTGCAAAAGGAATGCATACATTGGCAGAGAGTGATCGCACATGCTGCGATCCTCTGCGCACTCCTGGAGGCCGAGGCAGGAGCACAAATTTCAGCCCATCCTGGGCAATTTACATTTCAGTAACTCAGGTGACTCAGCGGAAACACGTCAAATAAAAAGAGCTAGGGCTATATGAAGGCTCTGGTACCCTCCTTACACACACACACACACACACATACACACACACACTTCTCTAGAAGTCTTTACATAATTTATACTTTACACAATTTATACACAAAGTATTGGTAATACCTTCATATAATTTATACTTTACACAATACTTAATTGCAAATGATTAAAACATGAAATACATGACATAGTGAATTGTAAAAAAAAAGCCTATAATTTATAATAGTGGGAGGGGTTGGCATGGTAACACAGGCCTATAATGTCAGCACTCAGGGATTCTGAGTTCCAACCCAGACTAGGCTACATATATGTAGTGAGTTCAGGGCCACCTGGGACTACCAAGCAAAGCCCAATCTCAAAAAACCAAAAAGTAAAAAATGTGTTACAGGGATAAATTATGGATGGTTGCATGGAAGTAGGAGGTAGCCGACTTTCACAACCATTAACTATTTTTGAAGTCTTGCCGATCCATAGCTGCTTTCTCCTTTTAGGATATGCCTCTCCTCTGAGAAAAGTGTCCCTGTTCATTTGCTCTCAGAGGCTGTTCTGAATTTCTTCTATGATTTGCTATGTGCTGGCATGCACGTTCCCACCCGCTGCTGCATCTTCTCTGCTGAGTCCCCTGGCACTCACGAGCAGACCACAGACAACACTGACAGGCCAGCAGCAACACTGCTTCTAAATTCTTTTCCACCTGCATGTGCTTTTTTTTCAAACCAGTGTGCATAATTATTTTCCAGTAGCTCAGTAACTTCACAGGCTTCTTCAGGCAAATGTAAATTTAACTCATTAAAAGCCTCTGGAATTTCATATGCTGGAAAGAATGCCAGTGCACATAGGTGAAGAACTTTTAAATTGAAGTTGCCAGTTTTGCCATATCATGTTGCAAATCTGTTCGTCACATTTCCCCACAAATGTGGAAAACACAGGTTTATTGGTTATACCTTGAAATGCATCGTTAGAAGCCTTAATCACACCTAATTCCAGACCTGTCATGATTTGGAAATTAAGGAGAAATCCCTTTCTTCTGCAAAGTCCATTACATCTTCAAATAAGTATTTATAAAGTGCTTCTTTTTTCCAACCATTAATACAAAAATGAGTAGAGAAGTTGCAGAATTTTTGGATCCAACAGGGACATGGATTTGTATATTTAAAAAAGAAAACAAAACATTGGGGACAGTTTTGAATGTACCACCCACTATACAAAGTGAGGTATTGGCCAGTGTTTCTGTGCCGGATCTAGAGGTGGACAGGAGAAGCCTGTCTTCCTCGAGTGTCAGATCTCTAACCTAGGGCAGGGATATAGCTCAGCAACACAGCACCTGCCTGGCAAGCGTGAGGCCCTGAGTTCTATGACCTGTACCACAAAAAAGGTCTCTGACCAAGACCTGCTCCACAGTTCACGTGTTCTCTACTCTGGAGGGAGCCCGGCCTCCACTGCCCTTCGTTTAGAAGGTCGCTGAGTTTGAATTGTTTCCATTCTCTTGAAGAAGGGCAAGCTTTGAAGGCAAGCGTCTTGCTCTGTGTGAGGAAACAGATGTACTCAAATGAGTAGTTTGGAACTATCCTGCATGTACCCAAATAATGCACTAATCCTTTCCTCAAATTTCAGTTTCCTACCCCTCTTACCCAGCCTTTTGTTAAAGTGGACTGTAACAGTTTTCAGGATTTCAACATCTGGGGTTTTAATCATTCATTCAGGATTGTGATTTGAGGATTTTAGACTGTAAGGATTTAGTCTTTCAACATTCGGGATTATGCTTTTCAATTGGGTGTGGCTCCTCACACCTATAATCTTGGCACTCTGGGAAACTGAGGCAGGAGGATTGCAAATCCCAGCCCAACCTCAATAATTTAGTGACTTAGCTATATTTTGAGATAAGAACTTAGCTAGTTCTTATCTCAAAATATAAATAAATAAATAAATGGGCTGGAGATAAGCCTAGTATAAAGGCCCTGGGTTCAATTCCCAGTATCAAAGAGAAAAAACTGAGTCAAGGTTATGATCAGCACTAATATGTGAAATGCTTAGCACCACATGGCACATGGTTTTTGCTTCATAGATGTTTTATCCTTTTTTTTTTTTTTTTTTTGGTACTGGGGATCAAACTCACGACCTCACGCCTGCCAGGCAGGCGCTTAAGCCACTGAGCTAAATCCCCGGCCCTATCCTTTTTTTTCATAATCTGTAGAAAAACTGCTCATTTTCCTCCCACTGATAGCTCATTCCCTAATGAGGAGGAGGCTTCGTAGACAGTCATTCGAGCAATTTAAGAAACTAAATGTAGACCAAAAGACTAAAAATGGATCTTCTTAAAATTATTTGAAAATTATTTAATGTTTGATATCAGTACATTATCTAGTCTTTCCATTTGATACACAGCAATTCTCATAACAGAAAACCTGAGCAATACAGAAATGGAGAAACAGAAGGAAAAGGAAAAGCCATCCAATTATGCTAAAGTGGAGAGCTCTGCATTGTGACCCCTGCATTTCCTTGGTGATTTGGTTTCCTTCCCACAAGCACCACAGATGTGTTTCCCTGGTTAGGGTAAAGATGAGATATATACACAATTTTTTTTTGTTGTTTGTTTGTTTGTTTGTTTGTCTTGGAGTGCTGGGGATTGAGTCCAGGACCTCAGTCCATTCCCAACTCTGCTTTTTTTCACCTAACATGGTAAATTCAATCCAGGGATATTATGAACGTTCTTTTTGATAGCTGCAGAGTGTTCCACTATAAATGAATATTCTGTATCTAACCAGTTCTGTGGTGGCCACACACTTTAATGGCTTCTGATGAGTCTCGACTTACACTACAGGAAGGGATCCCTTTCACTGGACAACAGACTTCCCACAGCACTGACTTTCACCACAGCACTCTGGGAAAATAGCTGGGATCTCAGGCTGGACACCAGGCTCGACATGGCTCCAGGACTGGAGAGTAAGGAGACAGCAAGGGAATGGGAGGCAGTGGAGGAGTGAGAGAGGATAGTTGATTTTTTAAAATTTTTTTCATTTTAATGATAAATGCACTGGGTAGGTCATATACAATTTGGAAAACTCATGAGACCTATATGCATCTCAGCACCAGTTTTGTTTTCTTTTGTTTTGTTGAGACAGGCTGGCCTTGAACTCACTTCTGTAGCCCAGGCTGGCCTTGAACTCACTTCTGCCCTCCTTGCTCAGCCTCCCAAGTGCCAGGATTATGAGTGTGTGCCACCACACCCGGCTCAGCTGCAGTTTTAATTAACATGGATATTTAGCTTCTCTTAGCTTCAACCCCATCTATACAATGCAGAAAATCTGCTCTCTCGAGAATCTTTCTTCCATCCCCCAGGTACTTCTGGAGTCTCCACGGGTTGCTGGGAAGCACTGTGGGTCTCCTTTCTACCCTCATTGCTCCTGATTTCATCATCGCCAACACCAAGCTTTCCTACCCCAAGGTTTCTCGGCTGAAGATGTATTTTCCTCCACCAAACCAAGGTTCTGTGGAGACAGCTGCACCCACCAAGGCAAAAGGAAGGAGCTGTTTACTTCCATCTGCAGCAACAGAAGCTCTCTGGAGCCCCCAGCTGTCACAGGGCTGGACGAGGTGGTTCTGCGTGTCACACCCCCACTGTGTCAGTCTCCTTTGCTGCCGGGCCTTGCTGGGTGTCCAGCACAAAGGTGTGCTCCATTAACATCTGTGCACTGAATAACCCCATGAGTGAACAAACGGCCCATCTGGCCAGAAATGCAGAAACTCTGTGACAGCTGGCAAAGGCACAAGCCCAGGAGCACACGTCCCAGTTGGCACAGTTAGAAGGGACCAGCTTGCTTCTTGTCTGGGTATTCCCTCTCCCCTAGAACCAGCCTGCCCAGGAGCAGCAAGTGGATCAGTGTCCACCCAGGGGCCCAGAACACCCGGCCTCCCCTCTGGCTCCTCTGGGAACTGTTTTCTTCTCTGGGCCTAATCTCTATAGGGACAGAGACTGTCTCTCCCATGGTGTCCAGCAACTGCACAACAGAGTTACCTGGGGAGCTTTCTGATTGTTTGAGTTTGTGTTTTGAAGCAGGACTTCACTACGTAGCCCAGGCTGACCTTGAACTCAAGACCTCTTGCCTCAGCCTCCCAACTGTAGGCCTATGGGCATGGAGAGCTTCACAAAGTACAAAGCCCAGGTCATTCCCAAACCAATGACACCCCAGGCCCTGAGGGAATGCCCGTCACCAGCCAGGATTTCTCGAAGCTTCCCAGATCACCCCAACACACAGGCAAGTTTGCAGTCTCTTCCAGACCACTCAGCCCCTGGCAGGGACTCAGAATCTGTTGAATGAATACCGATGAGGGGAAGGAGTGGGCGTAAGTCCATGAGCTTTCATATCTTCTGTGGTAATGGTTGGTGTGTTGTGTCAGTCTGAGAAGTTTAGAAGTTTAAGCAACTCAGCAGGGAACCAGGGTCCTTACTTTGTAAATATCCTCAGCCTGTTCAAGAGGAGGACGAGGAGATTTTGTGAGCGCTACACTGGCCCTGGGGCAGGAATGGTAGCCTGCTTACAGTATAAGGAAGGAAGAAGGCTTATTCTCCCCTCTTTTCTGCTCATGCTGCTTTTGCTGTTGTCTGCTGCCTTGAACTGTTGTCCTTGTGCCACACCACCCTGCCTTGAAGCCAGCTGATTATGGACTGAAACCACCATAAACTGTGAGCTAAATAAACCTTTCCTTCTTACTTTGGGGTGTTGGGTATTTTGTCTCAGGAACAAGAGAAAAGTAACCAAGACATCCATCAAGGCTTACAGGTCCCTCCCCCTGGGTCATGAGCTGGGAATGTAACTCAGAGGTACCTCTGCCTGCCTGGTAAGTGCAAGATCTTGAGTTCAATTCCTGGTACCAAAACAAAACAAAAAGACTCCTTTCCCAGGTCTCAGGCTGTGACCTTTCTACTTGGTCACAGCCTCTTCTGTCTCTACAACTCAGGAAGATTTTTGAAATTCTACCTTATTTTTGGATGGTGGTCTCTTATCTCAGCTATTGTGTCTAGACATTAAATTTCTGTAGACAGAAAGGTCTAGAAATGTAAGCAGTTTTTAAAGTAAAACTCTTCTAACACACTGGAAGTGTCACCTTTGTCATATCATGCCACATCTGTGTTGTCCAACACATATCACAGCACAGTTGCCAAGGGGACGCCCTGCTTGACTCTGGGGCACAGGGATGGACAAGGTGGGCCCATCCCCACCCAGCCAGAGCAGGGCATCCCCCGAAACAGAGTGAGTGCCCCACGTCTATAAGTTGGTGATTCCCAAACCTTGTGGTCAGCACTTTGAGAGAAAAGAATGACCCTGAGAAGAACGGCAGGGACGCAACTGCAGTCAGAGGGTTGGGACAGGTCCTTGCCTGGAGAAAGGATGGTTGCAATGATTGATGATCTCTCCCCAACCCCACCATGGTGACCTTTATGGAGACCAAGACCACATATCTACCTACCTGCCCCCTCTTCCCACTTCTAGCAGCCCTGCTCATGAACCCTGAGATGATTGGTCAGCACTCCCACTGCTGCACCCCCACTGCTGCAGCTGCTGGGGGACCCCAGTTCCTTAGCATGGTTCTTAT
Source organism: Dolichotis patagonum (assembly GCA_004027295.1). Classification (NCBI taxonomy): domain Eukaryota; kingdom Metazoa; phylum Chordata; class Mammalia; order Rodentia; family Caviidae; genus Dolichotis; species Dolichotis patagonum. The sequence goes on from PVJX010004259.1 coordinate 77,604, forward strand.
TTCCTGGCTGTCTACCCTCACCCCTCTTCCAAGGCTTCCAGTTCTACAGGAAGCTACACTGGGTACTGCACAAGTGAGAAGCTACCCAGCAGCACCAGCACCTCGGTACCACTGACCCTCGCAGGCTCCCCGCACCTTACAGTCATCCAGAAAGGGATTGGCGGGGGTCACAAAATTTTTGACCATAAACTATCAACACAAAGATGCTCCAGGTGACTCTCACATATTCTTCCACACACAGTTGGGCAACCCTGGCTACAGGACCCCTTCTCCTGAAGGGCCAGGTTCCAGTGTTGTCCTCACTGGTACCAGGCTGCTGGCTTAGACTCTTGCAGCCAAACTGCTCCTATTTCCTGAGCTACTTGTCCACATGCTGGTGATTGCAGCTGCTGGCCCTAACCTTGGCCCAGCTGCTGAGAGCATGAGGCTCTCTCATGCTGTCTCTGGTGCTAGGACCACAGCCACCAGGATGCTCATACTTCCACAGTAACCTGAGCAGCTCACCTCCAGGCTGGAGCTTGGTCTGCAATGTAGTGAAATCTGTGTTGTTCTTTTTCAACTAAACATCTTCAAGGGAAAGCATAAGGTAACATTTTTCCTCCTGCAGACTTCCAGCCAGTGTGAGCTTTCTCAAATTGCAGCGTCCTCAAACAGGGCTTGTTGCTGGGGACAGTCCCTCACATTAGTTTTCTAGCTCTGGGACATGGCCACAGGGTGGCCAAACCTGAAGTGGGTTCTCAAATGCTCTTGGATGCAGACACTGGACATCATGGTACAACATGGGCAATCAACACAGACAAGCCAAGGGTCCACTGTGGCCTGGAGCCCTGGGTAGCTGTATGATTCCTGCAGGGCACATCAAGCCCTGTGAGTGCCTCATTGACCCACTCTCTCATTCATCTAGGTCTAAATGCTTCTAAATGTCTGTGGATACTGATATGAATGAAACACATGTGATGTGATTGAAAAACACAATGAACGTTGAAATTTTTAAAAACTGTATTACATTGAAAGACACATTGCCCCTCATAAACCCGTCTTGCTTCACACACACTTACCCCATTGTTCGTGCTGCTTTCTGAAGCAGTTCTGAGCGTTTTCTTTGGAGTGCCTTTAGTTACGCTCTCATGACTGCCTTGATGTCCTGAATTGATTCAAAAAATTTACCTTCGATGGTTATTTTGACACTGGGGAAGAGCCAGAAGTCACACAGTGCCAGATCCAACGAGACAGATGAGGAGGACACACCGCAATGTTTTTACTGGCCTGCCTTTCTGTTGGGCCACATTCAATAGCACCATTAGCAATACATGCATTTTTTATCACAACTCAGAAAAACACTCATGAAAGAGGACTTCCAAGTTGCTTCAGAAAGTAGCAAGAACAATTGGATAAGCCTGTTTGAAGCAAGGGAGAGTATTTTAGGGGGATAACAGCCATGTATCTTGCTGTCATAATTTTTTTTTAATTTAAGCATACACAGTATATTTTGACCACCCCTTGTAATTTAAAAATCCAACTGGTTTTTGTCATCAAATCCTTTTTTCCATTAGGAAAGATCTAATGGGAAAATTGGAGCCTACAGAGAAATTAAAGAAACAGACCACGATGCAGAAAAAGGAAGAGGCCGTCTGCACTTTCACCTTGGCTCCTGGCTTGTGGCTTGAGAAAGGAAGGTTAAATCTACAGAGACGTAGTGAAAATGAGTGACACAAGAAGCCTTCAAGGAGAAATGCACCAGTGGAATTGACCAGTGGATGCTGTGTGTGACAATAACTGGTAAGTGACTCCAGTCCAAGTGTCTACCATATCCCCTGGAGAGTGCTTGGCTGGACACCATTGTAGGGAGGGGGTAACTGAACCCGGGACTCAGAGAAACCTCAGGTTGGCTTCATCGCAGGGGTCCTGGGGTTAAATTCCCACAGTGACTGGGTAAGAGACAACCATAGGAGATGTCTGTGGCTAGGGAGCTGTAGTCACACTAGCAAGGGACACCCAGAGTGTTATAAAGGAAACAGCTCAGGCCCCACCTTGATGACCAGAGGCCAGGCTCAGCCTGAATTCCCTCGGATTTGAAAATCCCAGAATGGTCGCCTTGCTCTAATCCTACTGCCAGCTTCCTGGTGGTCTTGTGCTCTGACTGGATTCCTTTGTCCACCAGTGAGGGCAGTGTCACCCCTTGAATTGGACACAGCCACAAAATTAGACCCCAGAAGATAATCACAGGCTTGAAATCATGGAGAAATTTCTTTTTCTTTTTAAAATTTTTGTTTGTTTGGTTTTGGTTTCTCTGAGTGTGAACATTGTTTTTAGGGGTTTTTTTTTGTTGTTGTTCTTGTCTTTGTTATTTTCTTCTTTCCTTCTGTTTTGTCTTCTTTACAGCTTTCTGGGGCTTGGGTAACCTTCCTTTGTCTTTCAGCCTTCCCTTTAATCTCTTACTCTTTCATTTCTTTTTTCCTCTTCTCCCTTTTAAATTTTCTCCCCTTACTTACTTTTCTCTTATTTTTATTCTCTGCATAATTTCCTTCCTTTTCTTCCCTCTTTTTCTTTACCTAATTCTATAGACATCCTTATATTCCCCTAGATATTTTGTACCACTCCCCAGTAAGATCACCTTCTTCTTCTGTCGTAGTTTAAGGTTGCAAAGTTTCCTCTTGGATCTCTCTAACTCTGCCTCATATATGACAGACAATAGGAGAAAAGAGAAAAACAAAAAGGTAGTGTAATCCAGCACAGACAATGTATCTAAAAGTGAACTTTGACTTAGTACAGTTGTCTCATATATTTAATGTTTTCTTTGTACTATTAGTCTGGTTTTCAATCTCTGTATATGATAATTAACTTTATAATATCTTATAAGATAAATAAATATGGTGCTGGAAAAAGAAGATGGGTTGGAGGGAGGGAGAAAAAGAGAGGAACTGAAATGTGTTACCTATGTGTACCTGTTCATTACAGTGAATGTAAACATTATGTACTGCAAACATGTACCAATGAAATTTTTAGAATGAACAAAATAAACAAACTCTTAGAAAATCTTACCAAATAAGGAAAGCAAATACCTGAATCAATGCAGCTAAATATAGAAAAGCAAAATCATAAAAGACACCACTAATTCTAGAAGATTATTAGTAACCATTTTAGAAACCCATACTCCAAAAAATTGGAGAATCAAGAAGAAATGTGTAGATTCCGAGATAAATATAAATTACCAAAATTGAACAAAGATTATATAGAACCCCTATATAATCCAATAATAGGAAATGAAATTGAAGCAGAAATAAAAATTCCTCTCGGAAAAGCCTAGGACCTGGTGGATTCTCCACTGAATTCTGTAAGAACTTGAGGGAAGGTCAAATGCTGACAGTTCTCAAAGTCTTTAATGAAATTGAAAAGGAAGAAGTACTACCAAAGCCACTCCTGGATGCTAGCATTGCCCTGATTCCAAAACTAGACAAGGATTCAACTAAAAAACAACTACAAGCCTATGTGAGTAATAATGATATGTAAAACTGAGATGTAAAATTGTGACTACCCGCAGATGACATGACACTCTATATAGAAGACCCAAAAATTGCACCAAAATACTCCTAGAATTAGTAACAAGATACTAGCGAACAGGATGCAATGAATTACCAGAAAGATCATTAATCATAATCAAGTAAGCTTTATCCCAGGGTGTACAAGGATGGTTCAACACACACGTAAATAAATGTAAAACATCACACAAACAGAAGTAAGGACAAATGTGTAGAAGGACCTTTATGTCAGTCTGATAAAAGCCATTTATGACAAACATACCAACAACATATTAGATGGAAAAAACTGAGAGTTTTCACTCTAAAATCAGAAATGAGACAAAGATTGCCATTGTCACTGCTGCTGGTCAGTATAGTTCTAGAAACATCAGCCAGAAGAATTGGGCAAGAGAGGAAAATAAAAGGGACATGTACAGGAAAGGAAGATGTAAAACTGTGACTACTTGCAGATGACATGATACTCTATATAGAAGACCCCAAAATTGCATCAAAATACTCCTAGAATTAATAACCAAATTCAATAACAAAGCAGGATGCAAAATAAACATACAACTTGATTACATCCTTGCACACCAGTAAGAAATTCATTGGGAAAGACATTATAAAAATTTAATAACATCAAGAAAAATTAAATACTTAGGAATTAACCCAAACAAGGAAGTTAAGAGCCTCTACAATGAATGCTATAAGACTCTGAAACAAGAGACTGAAGAGGATGGCAGAAAATGAAATGATGTCCTGTGTCCCTGGATAGGCAGAACCAACATTTTCCAAATGGCCATGTAGTTATGCATATCCAATGATTATATGCAGATTTCATGCAATCTTGATCAAAATACCAACAGCATTTCTCACAGAATTTGAGAAAACAATTCTAAAATGTATATGGAATGAGAGGAGACCTCGGATAGCCGATACAACTTTGCACAAGAACAAAACGGGAGGCATCCCAATACCAAATTTCAAGTTAAATTACAAAGTCATGGTGATATAAAAAAAAAAAAAGCATAATACCAGCACAGAAGCAAACAAGTGGCTCAGTGGGACAGAATAGTGGATGCAGAAGCCACTCCAGGCACATTCGGCTGTCTGATTTTGAACAAAGGGGCCAATAGCACGTGCAGAGAAAAGACAGCCACTTTACCAAATGGTGCTGGAAAAACTGGCTATCCACAGACAGAAGGCTGAATCTAGACCCATATGTCTCACCATGTACTAAACTAAAATCAAAATGGATCAAAAATCTAGAAGTGAAAACAAACACTTAATCTCTTTAAAGTAAGGTAGGTAGCCAGGTGTGACGGCTCACGCCTGTAATCCCAGCATTTGGGAGGCTGAGGCAGGAGGATTGTTGTAAATTTGAGGCCAGCCTGGGTTACAAAGTGAGCCCAAGGCCAACCCAAACTGCATAGCAAGACCCTGTCTCAAAAAGACATTAAATAAATAAATAAATAAATAAATAAAATAAGGTAGGTAAAACTCTCAAAAACACACATAAGCAAGAATTTTCTGAAAAGCACTCAAATAGTGAAAGAAGTAGTACCAAGAATCAACAAACTACAGAATGGAAAAATTTTTAGGCAGCTATTGTTCAGAGGACTAGTATGTTGGACATATAAAGAATGGAAAAAAATAGCCCCTCCAATATAAAAGACCCAATGAAAAATGAACCGTTGAAACTGACACTGCTCAAAAAAAGAAGTGGTCAATAAATGCATGCAAAAATGTTCAGTATCTTTGGCCATGAGAGAAATGAAAATCAAAACAACACGGATTCTATCTTACTCCCAAAAGAATGGTCATTATCAAGAATAAAATAAAAATAATAACAAGTGCTGGTGGGGCTTCAGGGAAAAAGGAATCCTCCTACATTTGGGGTGGGAATGTATAATCACTATGAAAGGATAGGGCAGGCTACCCCAAGGAAAATCATGATAACATGCTTCTTATGGCATCTCTGTTCTTAAATGTTGTCCAATCTTGGGGAAACCTATGGAAACTTCTACCGCTGGGTCCTAAATGGTAGTGCTGAAACCTTAAACCGCAGGCTGAGGTCAGGTTGAGCCCATCCTATTGAAAACCTGTTCGAGTTTTCAGAAGTCTTTGTGCGGGGTTTTGGGACCTGCTTTGCACATGTGTCCAGTATCTTGTAATTAACAGGCCACACCTACTTCCCCAGCCAGCTTTGCCACATCCTAATCTCCTATCTCACAAGAAATGGGTGATTCAAAAAGGACAGAACTGGGCTGGGGATTTAGCTCAGTGGCATAAGTGCCTGTCTTGCAAGTGCAAGGTTGTGAGTTTGATCCGCAGTACCAATTAAAAAAAAAAGGACAGAACACATTGAGTTTTGGCCATGGTGTTCTCTTTTGCATGTGACCACCCTCGCCCTGTAGGGTGTATTACTTGGCCCAAACTTATTCAGCAGAGCCTGTTTCATTTCCTTCCTTCAATAAAGCTTTGCTACCATTTGCACCTGTCTTGACCAATTCTTTGCTCAGGACAGAGAGAACCTAGAAACCACCTCCAGCAGGAAACTCCAGCACCCTAAACCTGGTGTAGGTTTCATTTTGACTTTGATCAGATGGACCAGGTCCCCGGACATCCTCCAAGAGGACAAGCTGCTGAGCAAGATGCACTTCGCTCTGCTTCCCAAACTAAACCAGCATTGTCTGGGAACTTTGCAGAAAACAAAGCGCTTCCTTGAATTCCACCCCCACCCCCCAGCCTGAGGCTGCAGGATGAGGAGAGCAGGGAGTCACAGCTAATGTGTCATTCACATTGTAACTCCACACAGGAGGTCTCAGTGCGCCTCTGTAAATGGTTATTTCTGTGAATCAAGGGAGTAGACAGTGCCTCCAAGTTGCTGTGGCAACCTAGTATGCCCAAGATTCCTGTCAGAGGCTTCACAAGAGTTCTCAGAGCTCAGAGCTGACAAGTGACCCTAAGGATGCCTAGATAACTGGCTACCTACAGGCAAGGACAAGGACACTTTTTTTTTTGACAGGGTCTCAGTTCCTCAGAAGGAATTTAGACTTGCCATCCTCCTGCCTCAGCTTCCCTCAGAGCCCAGCTCACTGTAGACTTTTTACCAACTGTCTCCCAAAGGATTGGGAGTGTAGCAAGGGAGAGAGTGCTTGCCTAGCGTTTGAGGGCCTGGGTTCCACCCCAGCACTGCAAAAACCAAGACACCCATAACCAAATCCCCATCACTACCAGCTCCTGCTGCTGATTACTAGCAGGCTCCTGAGTGTTGACTTTTCCAAGGCACGACCCCCGCAGTGTTTGCCCTCCTGTTTTAAGAGTGTGAAGTTGTCAGGAAACAGCAAAGCACTGGTGCAGCCCTGGCTCCGCTTCTGCTCCCCCAGGTTAGTCACCCTGCCTCACAGCAGTGTCTTTTCTTCTGCCCAGTGCCATGCTGGTGTCACTAATGTACCAGGACATGCTGGGGTGTTGTTGGCACTCTGTGACTTGTTTGCTGCTATGGGAAAAAGAAACAGCTGCTCTGTTTATCCTGCAGCTCAGCTTCAATCATAAAGCAGATGAGACTGCTGTGATCCTCACGGGGGATTTGAAAATGCATCGTTCCTAAGGTGACGAGGTGGGGCATGCCAGTAATCCCAGCACCTGGGAGACTGAGGCAGGACGATCGCTGGGAATTCGAGACCAGCCTGGGCTACATAATGAGCCCCTGTCGCAAAACACACACACACACACACACACACACACACACACACTTTCTCTTTGCTCTTTATTTTGTCATTCTCTCTCTCTCTCTCTCTCTCTCTCTCTCTCTCTCTCTCTCTCTCTCTCACCAGGCCTCTTTCCCACATCTTTCTTTTTAGTTTTTATTGGGCCATATTTGTAGTGCATGCTGTTTACATCCATCTTAGGGCATAATCACATGTATTTAACACATCTTCATTCTTTTTATCCCCCTGCCCTTTACTCCATCTCTTGACCCACTTCCCATTTGCAAAAGATGCATCTCCCTGTATCCAATTATCTGTCACTTTGCTCTTTACTTATATTTGTGGTGTCTTATATAAAGAAGTCGTGCAATATTTAAGCTTGATCTTGAGGTGCATCATCCATTTTCTTACAAATGGCTCAAGAACTTCATTATGGCACAGTAGTTCTCCACTGTGTGTTCATCCCATATTTCTTGCCTTTTCCTGCAGGATATTTTCTACCTTCTGTCCTCCACTCTGACTCTGCCACCTCCTCTGTCTCTCACCCTTTCTTTCCGCCTGGCTCCCTTGGTCTCTGGGGCAAGAAAACGAACATCTGGCTCTGAGCTGGACACGGTTGTATAAACAGGAGCATTTCACACTGCAACACATTGGCCGCGAAGTGGGGAAAATGTTCTAGCACATCAGCAATTGTCTGTCCTCTATGCTAATTAAAATAAGGAATGTGGGAGATATCTATGTCTATGTCTATATCTATATCTATATCTATATCTATATCTCTATCTCTATCTCTATCTCTATCTCTATCTCTATCTCTATCTCTATCATCTCTATCTCTATATCTATATCTATATCTATCTATATCTATCTATATCTATATATCAGTGGCGTAAGCACCTGCCTTGCAAGCATGAGGCCCTAAGTTCGATTCCAGGTACCCAAAAGTAAATAAAGAAAAATAAAATAAGGAGTGTGCCCTGTGTCACACTGATCTTAGTGAGGACTGCTGTGTATGGGTGGGTACTGGCTACAAGTAGACATTCACCCCACAGGAAGGCAGGTGACATAACTTGGTGCTTAAGCCAAAAAGTGTGTCCCCAGGCATCAACTACTGGACTACTGTACACAGGCTACTGGAAAGGACCTGTGCCTTCTCTCCCAGGGGACCCTGCTTTCCCGTCTCTGGATGCTTGCTGAGTTTGAGCCTTCTTGGCTCCCTTTGATTGTGACCTCTTAAGCTTTTCTTCTTGCAACAATTTCTGGAGGAGAAAAAAATGAGCACAATACAATTATTACTTGTTAGTTAGTTTTAGAACAAGAAAAAGCCATCGCAGGGGAAAGCCCCAAAGCCTGAGGTGCGGCACCATAGGTGGGTAAAGGCCTGCTGTGCTGTCAGGCCGCTGGGGTTGGCCGTCCTGAGCCAAGTGTCACTTAGCTCGGAGACTCAGTGCTGATCTGAACACTGTGATGCCCCAAAGTTCATGGGTAACAACTGGTCCTTGATGGGATGGTTTAAGGATGCAGTGCGTTGCGAGGGGACTCAGGTGCGAGGGTGGATCTCTGGGAGTGAGGTTACTGCCCCTCTGCGAGGGGCCCCTGGGAAGCACATCTCCCCCTCCTCCAGGTGAGGACCTCACAAGATGGCTGTCTGTGTGAAGAAGAGAGGAAGCGTCCCCACACAGAACCTGCCACTGCTGGACCCTTGACTGTGGACTTGCAGCCTCCAGAACCGTAAGCAATTGAAGTCTGCTGTTCACAGATGACTGTGTAAAGGAATTCATTACAGCCACCTAACTGGACTAGGACACTTAGCTAGTCACATAACCTGCCTGTCCTAGTCCACTTGTGCAGCCATAAAACAAACAAAATAAACAAAAAATAAGCCTCTGAGTAGCAGCCACCAGAGAAATTCATTCTCTCACAATTCTGGAGGCCAGAAGCCCAGGCCAATGTGTCAGGCAGCTGGTTTTGGGGCTGGGCCTTCTTCTTCCAGGTATCCTGATGGCTGCTTCCCATTGTGTCTTCAAATGGCGTCTCCATGCAGGGCCATGATCCTCCCCATAAGTGGACATCTATCCTGTCAGCTGAGGTCTCTACCCTTCCGACTTAGACAGACCCTAATTACCTTCCAGAGCACGGTAACACTGGGGCTTAGGGCTTTGATTCCTGAATTGGAGGTGGCCATGGTTCAGGTCAGAACTGAGTCAGGCCGGGTGATGGCTTCTCTAAAGTAAGCAAGCACCACTTCCCAGCAAGTGGGCCTTTAGGAACCTTGAGATAGAAACAGAAAGTGCCACCAGGCCTGAGCAGGACTGCAGCTGTCAGTCTCAAGGTGTCCTAAGCGATTGATGTATCCAAAGCCACAGCATGCCACATTCTGAAGCATAGCCATGCAAATTTTGTAACACACACACAGACACATGCACACATACACACATGCACACTTTCCCCATTCCTTCCAGTCCACCTTGGCTCCTACAGGTCCCAGTGAAATCACACCCACTCCACCACCAGAATCCTTTACCCTTTGCTGCAGCTCCTCATACACCCTCGTCTTTTGGAAAATCTCCTCCTTGAGCTCCAAAGCCTGGCTCCTTAGCTCTTCTGCAAGCTCTGTGCCTTCCTTGTCCTGCAGTTCCTTCAATTTCTTCTGGAGACTGTACACATCCCAGCCAAGGGAGAGGACAGCAACAGCACCGCTCTTCAATAGAGCCTTTTGTGACATGACCAGGGCTGTGTCCTTAAAGGCCTTGTGCACATGTCTGCCAACTGGACCTGACACTTGGCCAGCGGCTCGAAGTTGTTTGGCTGCAGGCACCAGGTGTGGGTGGGCTTTAGCTAGCCTCAGGGCACGGATATGCTGCCTGATAACCTCAAAAGTGCTCCCACACTTGTACATGACCTCTCCAGAAGTCCTGACATAAGATGCTGCCCTCTGTCCTCCAATGCCCTCTTGGAATGCTCTGTCACTAGGGGGCACTAGGTGGCTGGACTGGGTGCGAGTGTTTTCAGTGTGAGAGTTTTCTAATACATCTGTCACAACATTAATGACTGTAGCTGTTAACCCCACACCTTGGCCAGCAGCTGTAAGGATCAGGCTTCCTCCTGCCGTTACTGGAGCCAAGGCTAAACCCAATACACTCACGACTCCAGATGCGACACTGAAGTAGTTGGCTGCCACATTGACCTTGGTGAATTTTTGGTGTGTTGTGTCAGCGTCATCTGCAAGGGCTTGGAGCTTTGCAATGACCGTTTCTTGCTCCTGTTTCCACCTGGGAAACTCTTGCAGAAATTGTTTTTCTTCAGCAGACAGCTCTCCATCATCCTGTGGTCCCAAGCCTGCACCCAGAGGCATGTCATCCTCCTCCCTGTAGGAATGAGTGAAATGAGGATTTAGCTTCAGTTTCTCAAATGGAAAAGTCTGACTCTTCAACTGGCCCATATAGCTTTGGCCAATACCAACTTTGAACCCTACCTGAGTTCCCCTACAATGTCCCATGAAAAGCCCTAGAACTTTCACTGAGAAGCTCAACCTTCAAAGGAAGCTCCTGGTTCCTCAAATAGAGAAAGGGGCAATGACAGTGGCATGTGAACAGGACTGTGTGAGGAGCCTCAACCCTGGCCAAAGACAAAGGTCAGGCAGATTTGTCCCAGAGGAACAAGAGCACTGTTGAGGAGAGCAGTGGGGAAATGCTAGGATCGTGCTTAAGAGAAGGAACCTGGGGGAGAAAAGGAACATGAGACCCATGGAGTGAGACGTCCAGGAAACAGAAGGAAGATGAGCCAGGTGTTGGGCAGGGGGTGGTAGCCCTACAAGAAGAGGTGAGTCAGGGGAGGATGGGCCAGATGGTATAAGCATTCCACTTGATGACGTTGGCTTTGGTTCCCATGACTGCGACTTCTTTTCTCTGGAGTTTTACACTGAGAGATCAAGACGAAATCTGACTCATGTTATAGATTTTCCTGGGTGCTTGGCTACCTTCCTGGTGTAGACAACAAATGGGATTGTTCCTTCATGGAAGGAGCTTGGAGCACAGGGCCTAGCCCTACTTCCCCTAGCATTTCTCAGGACAGAGCGTTAAAGGGTCTTTGCCAACCTGGTTAAACTTGGCCTTCACAGCGTAGCAGTGTTGGGAAGACCAAAGCTGCTTCTTTAAGGCACGTTCCCCTGCCAAGGGACATTTATTTCCTATAGGGTGAGTAGCAGGCACTGGTGAAACACAAGTGTCCCAGCCTAAGGCAGGAGAGCAGAGTCTGAAGGAGCCTGGAGGGAATTTGAGTCACCTTCTCTACTGTTCAGTAGAGGGACTTAAAGATGAAATACGACTCACGTGGAAGGACACAGTGGAGCTCTGACAGGGAAGCAGCCTCACAAGGTCCAGGGCTTTCTGCAGTTCTCTGGCTCCTATTCCTATCAGGGTCCCTCAGTGAAGGACAGTCATGCCTCAGTATCCCCAGTGGTGGATTCCACCAGCCCCTGAAGATACCAAAATCTGGGCGTGCTCCAGGCCTTTGCCAAAACTGGCACAGTTCTGCTTATAATCCATGAACATTCTTCCATATAAATCATGTATAGATTTCTTAGGATGCTGAAAACAATGTAAACACCACATAAATACCTGGGCCTAAGTACATAATGCATGATCTGTAGTGGTTTCTCACAAATGTAGAATAGGAGGTACTGAGTGCTGAGTGTAGATAGATCTATGGATATATTTATCTCTTATTAAATCTGTCTCTCTCACCATATACACACAAATACACAATTCCTCACTGAAAGAGGTTAAAAATCAAATACTGTGAAAATCTTTTAGTTTAATAAATTAATAAATACGGGGACAATTCGCAGTGAAAGAGCAGATGTAAATCAGTCCTCAGAGCAGAAGGTCTCTGGGGTGCAGGGGAGAAGGGGTGGTGTGAAGGCAAGGATGTTGGCCCTGTGAGGAGCCCCAAACTGGGCAGATGTCACAGTCCAGCCCCACCTGGTCCCTCTGTGGCCTCCGGGTGTGTAAGAACAGAGAGAAGTCCAGTAGCAGTGTCGTTTTGAACTTCAACTGTGCATTCACTCTAAAACTCTATTTTGAGACAGTTCATACCTAATAGGAACTTGGCTTCATGGGTTTCTTAATTAAACCAAATATCCCAAATGGGGACATCTGTGGCCTGGGAACCCCTATATCGGGCAGCCATGTTTCCTTGCTTTGGATAAGGCCATAATGTAGTTCTAAAACATAATTCATACAGTTCACTAATTCGCCACATCAGCAATCTCTTGCTGCTTGCCCACATCCATCTGCTGATTAATCGATTACGAGCCTTAAATTCATTAATGTATAGAGGTTGAAGAGCTCCTTTGGTCGTATGTGAGCCACAAGGAATTCCTGCCTTCTTTGATCTCATGGAGGGAGGCCCCAGATTGGGCCGTTTCTGTTCTAGGAGTCCTATGCACACAATCTCATGGAAATGACTAAAACTTGCCTTGCTCTTTAAAATATGTAGTTAAGCCTCACGGAATCCACCCTGCCTCCCAAGAACCTATGTTCATGTGCATAATAATGATAAAGACCAGTGAGAAGGGCAGACCTGTCTCACAGCCAATGCTATTGGAGCCCATTTATTCCTAATTGCGAGGATGTCTGCAGCCCTTTTATTAAGGACAAAATTCTGACTTTTCCTTTTCCAACCAAACTTGGCCTTGCACTCTTACCCAGCTTGGCTGTCTGGCTTCAAATCCATGTCTCCAGGAATCACGTGCTTTTCTGGTTGAAAACATGGAAAAACGTTACTGCACATGTCACAAAATCTTGTTAAATCCACATGTGGACAGATTTGAGATACTGGAGAAGTTGCAATGAAGCACATAATGCACTAAGTATTTGAAAACTGTTGTTTTAAAATTTCATATTGAGGTATAGCTCATATGTAGTAAATGAAGGTTTAGGCTCAATAAATTTTGACATCTGTATTGAAGGGTAACAGAATAAGCCACTCCTAAATATGCCACTTTGGCATGTGGGTTATTTTGAGCTGAGAGCAAATGAGAAGTAGTTATAGCAGTCTCCACTTTAAGATTCTCAAGGGAGGCTGAAATCAAGGATATACAATGTCAAATTAAAGGACCAATGGCATGTCATATACCATGTGTGTGGAAAGGCTGATTCATGTTCCAAATGGGTCAGAGCTGATCCATGGAAGATATCCGACTAACTCACAACATTGCTCAATTTCAAACTATTTAATTATCTGGAAATTTCCATTTAATATTTTTGGGACAAAGTTCACCATAGGAAACTGAAATCACAAAAGCAAAGTGGAGATAAAGGGCAACATCTCTATACACAGTAATCACTGCCCGGATTGGGATTTACCCTACTCCCTGCTAGTAACACTCACCCTACCCCAGGGGACCAAGACTCCGACTTCTGTAACCTTTGTTTAATTTGCTTATTCCCAAACTCCATATCAATGAAGTCATTGGCTTGGCAATTTTACCTCCAGATAATGTCTTCAAAATTCATCCATATTGTTGTGAGTATTAGTGGTTTTAAAATTATTGCTGTGTAACATTTAATAAACATATTTCAAATGGGTTACAATCTGTATTCCTCTATCAGTGTATTTGGATTGTGTCAAGTCATTGGTTATTGTGAATAAATTAACTATAATGATTAAAGGTTATTTTCACATGACACTGTATATCAATGGACTGTACAAATTATATTCCCAAGGACATATTATTTCTAATTTTGTGATTTGTAATGTTAAGTAAAAATCATGAGGCCATGGTTTTGTACTGCACTCCTACACTTGGCTCCAGCAGACCAGACTGAAAGCCAACATGAAGTCACTCATAGGAAACTAAACCTAAGCTGGCAACTGATCTTTGAGGAGGGAGCATGAGAGAGAGAGAGAGAGAGAGAGAGAGAGAGAGAGAGAAATTAAGTTTTCCATAAAACCCAATTTTATTCAACCTGAAAATAAAGTTCCTGCTGCCTCATCTTTACCCCCACCCCAAAAAAGTCACCTGAAGTAACTACATATTAACTGGTCATTTTCTTCTTGTCCTGCCTTACAAGGAAAGTGACTAGGAAATGACCCTGGAAGGTTATTGCCCTAGCATAAATTACTGGACATTATGGCGGTGGCCTAACATGGTGGGAGACCAAAGTGAGGACAACTTACTCCTCCCTCCCCTTCACTCCTGATCATAGCTTCCTCTTCCTTTCCCAGGCATGCAAAGAAAATTCCAGTCAGTTCCTCAGGAGTCATCAATGCCCTCTGGAAGCCCACTTCCGGTCAGAAGTCACCTACCCCTCAGCCTGGTTTCCATCAGAGGAGAAAGCCCAACTTCCTACAAGAGTTGTGGGCTCCCCTTCAAATCCTCAATAAAAGCATTCCCTTGTCTTTCTTTTTGTTTCTCTATTGTGCCGAAAAACAGACCCATTGCTCTCTGTGCTGTTTCTGCTTTCTCCGGCCCCTCTTTATACAGCCAAACTCCTGTGCTTAGCTCGTTGGAATACTTGCTCTGTTTAATGGACTGAAGCACTGCCCAATTCTAGAATAAAAAATAAAAATATATCATTTCTTTACATTTGTTAGGGCTTTTGAAAGGAAGTTTGGTCTTTCTATGTATTCTTACACAGGTTCTTCCTAAGTGATAAAGTCACTGAAGGTGAAAAGACTTTCTTGTTATTCATAATAAGCTTCTTTCCACAACTATTCAAATGAAGTGACGTTCATAAAGGCTGTAAGGATAGTAAGGGAAGAGAGGTTGTTAATTAACCAACCCTGATTGGGTTTTAACCGCGCCCCTCCCTTCCAGGGATTGAGATCAACTGAAGGTTTACTTAATCACTAGTGGCCAATGATTATGTCAATCATGTCGATATAATGAACCTTCCATGAAAATCTGAAAGGACTGGGCCAGGAGAGTGGCAGAGTCATTGAAAGGTGGCTATATCTAGACACCACCACTCCCGGAGAGAGCAAGGAAGCACCAGTGAACCAAAATAAAGTGTTTCCTGGGGCTGAGAGAGCTGTTTTTGCAATTATGGACTGTGGGAGGAGGCTGTGGAACCATCCATACACAGTTATGTTGTCACAAGTCCAGTGTAGCCTCGTGACTGGCATCTACAGTGTCAGAACTGAGTCCAAGTTGCAGGGCAGCCAGGCGACACCCAATGAGAAGTGGAGAAATGCTTGGTATGGGGAACAAAATAAAACAAAACAAAACAATGGAGGAATGCTGGGAAGAACTGGTAGCCCTAAATACTGAGTGGAGTGGTTGCACGCTGAAGAAGTAGGGGTTTTCCTTACGTTTTAAGAGCTGCAGAGCCCTCTCTGCATTCATGGAGGGCTTGAAATCCATCCCAGGATCTACTTGGCTAGTACTGAGACCTGGAGCTAGGGATGGAGGAGGTGCTGGGTCTATCTGGAGAAAGACACTTTCATCGATTGATTAATTGATTAATTATACAAAGATCCCTTCCCTTGCAGAGCATGAGCCCACAGTTCTGTGTCCACTTTTGGGGGTCAGTGATTTCTCAAGGCATTACCATGGCTTGGATATGATTTGTCTCATCTAAAACTCATGCTGGCATGGAGTCTCCATTGTGAGGTATTAAGAATGTGGACACTGAACAGAAATTGTGTCCTTTAGAGTTGGTGTCATTGGGAGGTGGTCAGGGTTTGATAAGGTCATCAGGATGGGGCACCATGATTGAATCTTGATGACTTTAGAAGAGAGATGCAGAGAGCTAGACATGTGCACCCCTCGCCTCTTACCATGTGGTGGCTTGTGTCAGCTTGGGACTGTTCCAGCAATAATGGCCTCACCTCAGAACTCAAAAACTGAGTCAAGATAAACTCTCTTTTGTTTCAAACTTCCCCAGTGTGTGGAGCTGTATTGTTAGGTACAGAAACTGAGCTAACACAGGTTCCAGGTGGGCTAGCAGTGGCCCTGACCTACTTTAAAACTGATCATTCAGGCTGAAAAATAGTTTGGATACTTATGTATTAGCAAGGAAACATTTTCATCCCTTACCATGAAGATGCCAGTGCTGATTGAAATTGTGGTGAATGTTTAAATTTTGGAAATCTTATTACTGTAAAAGAAACATGGCTGAGAAAGTTGGCAGAGATGTGTTTGGAACAATGGGAAGTATTTTGAGTATTTTGCAGGATATTAATATCAATGTGTCTTTTACCATGATAATTATGTTACTTAGATATTCCCTATGTTTTGATCACCAATTGCTGGTCAAACATTGATGGCAATTTCTGTTGAATGTTGAAATCACCATGCATCCTCATCCATTTTATTCACCACACCTGGTACAGTATAATTTTTGGCTCTTTTCCAAAGTCAGCAGGTGATGAAAGGTAAATTGCTTAATCATTTCAGTACATGGAAGTACTGAGATAGCTCAGTGAAAGATACTCACAAAAGAGTCATCCAGAACTGCTTCAGAAAGTGATAAGAATTATGGGATAACTGTATTAGAAGTGGAGAGCATTTTGAGAGGATCAATGGTTATGTGTCTTTTACTCAATAATTTTTTAAAATTTAAATAATCACCATATGTACTGATTACACCTTATATTTCTCTGATAAAATGTAGAGGAAGTTTTCTCCACACTGACAAGCAGTTCTCTAATAGACATCAACTGATTTTCCTGTAACAAACTCAAGTCTGACAGAGTCCACTTGGTGATAGCATTAGATCCCACAGGCTAAAGGTAGAATCCCTTAAAACTGTAGCATCATGGTTGCTGATAGTAAATCCAAACCTCTGGAATTTCTGATGACCAGCCTACAAATTGGTGTCCATATCTCCCCTTTTTCAGTTAATTTGCCACAACAGGTCCCAGAACTAAGGGGAACACTCAGCTTAGCTGTACTCATTTGTTATTAGGGAAATGAGGAAGGAGATAGTTGAGCAGCCAAATCAGAGGTACATGGGGACACAGCGCACCCTTGTATTCTACCCACCAGGGACCTTCTTGTGCTAAGCTACTTAGCTGGAAGCTCTCCAAATCCCGGAACACAGGGATCTTTATAGAGGCTGTATCACATCAACTTGATTAGTTAATCTATTAATCTTCGGCCCCTCCCTACTTCCCAGAGAATGAGGTCATCAGGTGGAGGTGAAAGTTCCAAGCTTCTAATTATTCCTTGGTTTTTCAGGGACCACTCCACCCAGGAGCCCACCACAGAGCTGCCTCACTGGAATAAGTGATGCTCCCACCTCCCGGGAAATCCCAAGAGACAGAGAGCTCTGTGTCAGATGCTCCTGTCATGCTGAAAATTACAAATATTCTAGGAGTTCTGTTTTGGAACCTGGGCTCAAAGATAAAACGAATCTTCTAGGGTCTCTGTCTGGAAGAATGTCAAAAATTCTATGTCAGAAATTAGGAGCAGACACCAATATGTATAGTTCTTATTATTTCAAAATTGCAAGTAAAGAAGCAGGAAGGGTGGGCTGGAGATTTAGCTCAGTGGCTCAAGCATTTTCTTAGTAAGTGTGAGGTCGTGAGTTTGATCCCTGGTACTGAAGAAAAAGAGGAAGAAGAAGAAAGAGAAGGAAAAGGAGAAGGAGAAGGAGAAGAAGAAAGAAGAGCCTGGCAAGCGTGAGGTCATGAGTTCAATCCCCAGTACCAAAAAAAAAAAAAAAAAGAAGAAGAAGAAAGAAGAAGAGGGCAACTTAGAAACATGTGTCATTGCAACAAGTCTGGTGGCAGCTTGGACCAGGTGATTAGAGTGACAGGAAGTTCAGGAATCCTGAGATTTCCTTAAGGGATGTAGTGTGAGTAGGAGACTCAGGATGACTTCAAGTTCTGGAGTCCAGCAAACTGTCACAGTGAAGAGCCCTATGCTGGGATGGGAGGGGCCTGGGGTTTTAGGCAGGTTGTATGTAACATGGGATGTGACAGAGCTTAGGTAGGTTGAGTGATAGAGAAGGCAGTAGGTAGTGAGTCCCGTTCTTTTGGGGATTCAACTTGGGAACTGTGAGTATAGGAGGCAGGTAAAGCCATGGGCTGGTTGAGAGCCTTTGGGAAAGACTAACAATAGCGGCATAGCACAGCCCAAGTGATGAGCCTGCAAAACCCAACAGCAAGAGGAGGAAGCAACAAAACTTGGAGGAGGCTGTGGAACAACCCAGAATCACATCTTGGAATCCAAAGAAATGCTCAAATATGAGACACTATTGTATGTCCAATCCTTTTTTGGTGTGTGCATGGCGCCACCCTGGGCTCTGTGTGTGTCTGTGTGTGTGTGTGTGTGTGTGTGCACACACGCGCGTGCATACGCTATGCTACTGGTCCATCACTCTGCTACACTCCCAACTCAATCTCATATGTTTTGACCTCTGGCCAGCTTATCTTCCACCTTTTCTCCTACGGGTACAAAGGCATCACTACATTCCGCTTTACCTGGCTGTGGACTGGATGGACGGGAGCTGTGGCCATCTTCACGGACTGGAGACGCCTCTCTTGTGCCAACATGCAGAGGGGTCTCTCTGCTGCTCTCCATGTTCAGGCTGGCCAGGTGACCTGCGTGGGAAATGGGCTGTCAGACCTCCCAGCCAGGAAATGCAGCACTTCTCATTAGCCTAGGCAGAGCACAGTGAAGTGGATTCAAAGCCTCTCTCCAGTGCTTGCCACTTCTGTAATGTCTGGGAATTTAAGCCACTGCTAAAAGTTCCTCTTTTGTTTCTATGAAATAACCAGGAAAACTGCTACAGGGTCTCTGTGTCTTCACAGTGACTAACAAGTTTTAGGGCAGAACAAGTTTTCTGGAAAGCAAAGCAGTCTGATTGGTTTGGAAGCAAAGGAACTTCTTGCATCAGAGGCACGTGAAAGGGTGACGCTACTGCCAGGCCTCCTATGTAAGGGGCAGGACTGAGCCCCTTTAGAGCTCACAGGGTGCCCAAGTGCCTGGGACTAGAGCCCTCCATTTCCCCGAAGACAATCTTTTTCCCGAACCAGGCGCCCACACCAACCCTTGAGCCCCTCATCCTTCTGGCCCAGCAGTAGCTCTCTCTCCCTATCAGCTGTGTCTGCTTCTCTGGCCCTGAGAGAGAAAGACCAAGCCTCACCTCTGTCCTCACCTCTCAGAGAGCTTGCTGTGTGACCGGTGCTGAGAGTGCTG
>PVJX010004260.1:0-30213 GCA_004027295.1 Dolichotis patagonum
TCTCCTGAGATCCGCGCCATGCTGGAACTTAGGGCGCCAAGCCAACCAGTAAGCAGCCTGCTGCCCTGAAAAGTGACTGTGGTCTGGGGAGCTGCGGCCACCCCAGGGCGGGGAAACCAGAAGCATGAGCGTCTCCTGAGATCCGCGCCATGCTGGAACTTAGGGCGCTGAGCCAATGTGTAAGCAGCCTGCTGCCCTGGAAAGTTACTGTGTTCTGGAGAGCTGCGGCCACCCCAGGGCGGGGAAACGAGAAGCAAGAGCGTCTCCTGAACTGTCACACATGTACGAGTTCCAGTGAGACACAATGTGGTAGATAGAACCAATGGTAGTAGAACAAAGAAAGCATGGTAGGACTTCTGAGTATGTGTGATAGTTCAAACAATTTTCTTTTTTATAAAAAATGAGATATTATAGTACCCATTGATCATTTTCTGTTATTCGGTTCATAATACCCTGTAATTCTTTCACTGTATGTATGGCTTAATACTATTGTGTTATGTTTGATATTATTGTATTTGAAACTATGCTCAACTATAGCAGAGTAAGAGATATGGTGTTAGATACTGTTGATGTCCAGTTGACTTAATGTAAAGTACTGTGTTGCCTATGTTGTCCTCTTCTGGTCTGCTCTGTACTGCCCCCTTTTGTTTTATTCTCTTTCAAATAAAAAAAAAATATTTACAAGACAAAGAACTGCTCTTATCCAAGATCTTTGAATTTAGTAGAGCACAGTGTGAGGTGAATAAATGCTGCTTACCTGTGAAATCAGTAAATATTCATTCATTCAACTTTTATCTCTTGAGATTCTATTTGTGCATCACTTTTTTCTGCAATGAGACATATTCCTCAACACCAAGGTGCTTATACTTCAGAAAGCATGTTACATATTATCTCTGTGTGGGAGTTGATCTCAGTGTGAAATTTTGTACTTGCTTTGGCAGCACAAATACTCAATGTTCATTTGTCCTACCAGGGTTTAAATATAAGATATTGGTAAACAAAATATGTCTTCAGTTTAAAGTAAAATTCCATATACTTATCCTTTTGAAGAAAACCAAAGAATTCTTGATAGCATTGTAACAATGTCATTCTGAAAGATTATTATTTTAAAGGTTATTTTTGTCTGTATTTTATTATCAAACTTTCACTTCATTTTTCTTTTTATAAACTGGTTATAGCAATTTTTACAACTTTGGAGAAATCAACCTGCTAAAATGCTAATTCTTCTATATCTAATGATCCCAGTTCCAGAGGGACTATTTTTACATCAAATTTAAATCAAATTAAAAAAATTTAAATCAGATTAAACGTACAAAATGTTGGAATTTTCACGGAGCTAACCAATCACCATAATGTATCATGCTGTACTAAGAAATAAGAATATATGAAATAAAATAAAATAAAATAAAATGTTTACTAATCATATATGCTGCCAATAGTGAAATTATAGCAGCTGATAACTCTTATAAGAAATATGTCTTGATAGACATTTTAGTAAGTAGTCAAAAATTTATCCATATAAAAGCACTGGATCCAGAAGTATTTAAGGACAATTTTTACTAAAAATAGAGAAAAAAATTGAATGTTATATGAATTAATTAGGGCAGAGAGAAAAACAAAAAGTTATTTTAACTCTGTAAGACTTTGTATATTAACAGTGGAATGGAAAGGATAACACAAAAGGGAAAGTTATATACTCGTTTTATTTTTGAACATACACACAAAATGCTTACATAATATTAAGGAATCGATACATCAGTTAAGGTTGAAATACAATGAGCAATCTCATTGAAATCAGAAATTATCACTGCTAACATTGTACAGGGCACCTAGCCAATGAATAGGACAATAAGTAATCAATAAGTAGGTCAAAGACATAATAAAGTATGAGAATTAGAAAGTGAAAAAGCTCATATATTATAATTTTCCATGAACAATTTCAACAAAAAATTGTTAGGTCTACTAAAAAAAGAAAGCTAGTTTGTTGTTAGAGATTGAATGTATGTGTCATCCCAAAACTTCTTTGTTAGAATCTTGTCTTCCAGTGTGATGGTATTTGGCAGTGGGATGTTGGGAGACTATTCAGTTACAATGAGCCTGCCCCTAGGGGTGGGATCAGTGCCCTGCCTATGTCACAAATGGTGATGGGGAAACTGGAAAACTATTAGCAGAAGATTGAAACTGGCCTGTGTACTAAATTAAACTTAAAGTAGAACAAGGATCTAAGTATTAAAGCAGAAACACTGAACCTGTTGAGTAATAAAATAGGTAAAACAGTTGAAGTCATAGAAATTGGATATGATTTTCTAAACAGAACCACATTTGCACAAGAAATAAAAGCAAGAATCAACAAATGGGTTTATATCAGGCTAAAAAAAGCTTCTGTACAGCAAAAGAATCAGTCAGTAGAGGGAAATGATAACCTACAAATAGGAGAAATTTTTGGCCAGTTAGTCCTCAGACAGAGAGAGGACTAATGTCCAGAGTACATAAAAAACTCAAAGACATCAAGCCACCTGAAATTAAAGTCCTACTAGAGAAATGGGAAATGAAATGAACAGATACTTCCCAGAGGAAGAAATACAAATGAGTAACAAATATGTAAAAAAATGTTCAACATCTCTGGCCATTTGAGAAATGCAAATTAAAACAACACTAAGATTTTGTCTTACTCCAAAAGAGTGGTAATCATCAAGAAGTCACAAACTAACAAATGCTGGCAAGGCTGAGGTGAAAAAGGAACCCTCCTTCACAGTTGGTGAAAATGTAGACTAGTAAAACTTCTATGGAAGTTACAATGGAGATTTCTTAAAGAAGAGAAATTAGAAATTCCACATGATCCAGCTATTTCTCTGTTAGGTATCTCCCCTAGGAGCCTAAGACATCACACTACAATGATATATGTATACCAGCACAGTTTATAGCAGCACAGTTCATAACAGCTAAATTCTGGAAACATCTGTATACCCATCAACTGATGACTGGATAAAGAAAATGTGGTATCTATATATAATGGGATTGGCTGTGAAGAACAACAAATTTGAGACATTTGCAGGAAAATCGGTACACCTGGAAAACACAATGTTGAGTGAAATAAAGCAGACACACAAGCTTAAGTATCATTTGAGTAAGGCAAAGCACAAGCAAAGAAGATGATAAAGGATGGCTAGAAAAGAACAAGGGCATGGTTCTCTTGCAAATGGGAAGGGGTCCAAAGGTGAAGGATGAGGGAGAGGGGAGGGGGAACTAAGTAGCATATGGGTATGTCATATATGGAAACCTAAAAATCTGCACTGTATGCCATAAACATGTGCTCCTATTAATTACATCAATAAGAATGCAAATGTGGAAGAAGATTGGAAAAGGAGGGAGGGAAGGAAGGAAAATAAAAGAAGAAACAATTTATATTATGCATATGAACCTATTCCCCTAAATGACTGTAAATTGCATGTACTGCAAACACATACTAATGAAAAATCAAAACCAAAAAAAGAGGTCCCAGAGAGCTCCCTTGTCTCTTTGTCATGTGAGCTCATCCTAGAAGATGTCATCTACAAGCCAGGAGGTGGCCTTTACCAGATGTCAGCTGCTGACACCTTGATCTTGTAGTCATCAACTTCCAGAAATGTGAAAAACAAATTTCTGTTATTGTAAGCTACCTAATTTATGCTATTCTGTGATTACAGCCCACACAGACTAAGAAATTTGGCATTCAATCAACAGAAAAAGACAGCAGACTTCAAACAAATGAAATTTAAAAAAAATTTTTAAAAGCCCCCAAACTTAGAACATCTTATGATAAACCTAACAAAATATTTGCAAGATCTGTGTGTTACTTTCTTATTGCTGCTATAACAAATTACCACAAACAAATGTCTTAAGACAGCACAAATTTATTATTTTATACTCTTCGAGGTCAGAAGTCAAGGTGAATTCACAGGGTTGCATTCTTTCTGGAGACTTTAGGAAAGAATACTTCTCACAGAAAATTGCATGTCCTTTCAAATAAAAAAAGACTATTGAAAGTTAGGTGAATGTTCTAGCAATTTTAATGAAGACATTGGATGCTGTAAAGTAGTATAGCACAGTGTTCAAAAGCTTGGTAGAAAAATAATGTCAACCTAGAATTTTATACCTAGCCAAATTATCATTCAGCACAGAGAGAAAACACACCTTTTCAGACATGCAAGGATGTCAAAAATCTACCTTTCATGTACTCTTTCTAAGGAGGGTAGAACAAAGAATATATTTTGTCTCACTCCGATGAGAGATAACATAGGGTATTCAAGCTTGTGTGTCTGGTTTATTTCACTCAACATTATATTTTTCAGGTATATCCATTTTCTACCAAAAATCTCAAAATGATAAAGGATGGATAGAAAGGGACAAAGGGGTGAATCTCTTGCAATAGGGTAGTGGTCCGGGCAAACAAGGGAGAGAGGTGAGGAGGAGGAGGAGATGGGGAAGTAAGAAGAATAAAGACAGACCATGTGCAGGAGCCTGGTAACCACAGCCAGTGTAAACACTACACACCATAACATGAGCTAAGACAAATAAGGTCAACAAGTACAAGAAAGGGCATCAGGGAACCAGAGGGGGTGGGGAGGAGGAGGGAAGGGGGAGTTAAAAAGACAAACTGTAAATGTACATGTAAGCACTCCCAAGATGATTATAAACTGCATGAATCACAAACATGTACTAATAAAATAGAAAATGATACAAAAGAAAAGGATATAATATTGTCTAAAACCCCCCACACACACCCTGAAAAAAAACAAGACAATGAACTAAAAAGAAGCACCTGAGATCTGGAACTAAAGGCATGACTAGCCAGGGAAATGCAGGCAGTCTCTGAATGACAGCTGAGATCGGGCTTCATGCTGAGTTGGAGCAGGGCAGACGTCTCATTCGTTCATTGTTTCTGCGCTGTGTTGCCTTAATCTGAATGGTCCACGTTATTCACTGTTATACCTGCATTTCATGCAACGGAAGGAGAAAAGAGAAAGAATGGAACCTCTCAAATTTTGCTCTTTTTATTTCTGCTCATGTCTAATTGGCCAAAATCTAGTCATACATCACTGGAGGGGAGCTCTGGCTCCCGGCCCTGTGCTCTACACTATTTCATTACTCTGCATCATCCCTTTATACTGTTTATTAAGTACTTACCATATGCCTGACTACAAAGCAATGCTATGGGAATTACTCTCATTCTGCAAATAAAAACTTAGAGGTAGGAAGTTTAATCCCTCGTATATTAGCAAATAGGAGGGTCAGGACTTGAATTTATGTCTTTCTGAATTTAGTAGTCATAATCCCAACTGCTCAACCATATTGCCTTCATCACAACTGGCAATGGATGTGGTGACGTAGGGTGATCTTGATGCCGTCACTGAAGATGTGTTACCCGGCTGACCGCTGCTGCAGCTGCATAGAAAGCCACGCTGTAAGAGCTCCTTCAGTGGCCCAGGGCAGTAGATAGTCCCGGACCATCTGTGATATAATTACAGTCTCTAAACATGACAGTGCTGTTGGCATGATTCAGATTCAGCTAAGCATTTCTCAGGGCCATCCCTCTGCTTTGTGTTTAGAAATAAGTTGTTTCCAAAACCTGGGAAATTCCTTCATTGGTATTCTTTATTTAAATTCTGTCACAATGTTGCAGCTTGTTCTATTTTCCTGGGTCTTTTGATTTGAATGCAGAGGAGGGTGAATAAGGCAGCTTGCTTGCTGCTCCCAAACTTGTGAATTGCTGGAGCAAACCGTCTTTGTGCTGTTATGAGAACAGCTATTGGGAGGTGGACGGTGGAGCAATGGCTACCTTATATTTTCAGGAAGTCTGAGCAGACACAATTGGACACACAGAGAAGCTTTTTTTTTAATGTAAAGAAATTAAATGACTGAATACTGTTTACCATGTATTTTCTCAGAGAATTAATACATGTCTTTGAAAAAGGCTGTGCAAATTTGAGATTTTTGTATAAATTTGTGTATGTAGGTGAGTGACTGTTTAAATGAGTGGAAAAATAAAAAGGGTGGCTGAGACTTATTTGGTGGGAAAATGTTGAAAGAACCCAGGCTTAAAATATCCTCATTGCCCTGGAGGATTTAGAGTTAGCAAGATTATATGTTTCCTCAGGGATTTTCTTTAGATGTAGAATGTCAAATAACACCACTGACTGCCCAATTGAGGTCCTCCAGGACCTTTTTCTAGACCAAATTAATTCCATTTAGGAGAACTGGATGCATTTTGTTTGGAAACAGTGCCTGTGGTATGGCAGGTGGTGAAGGATGTGTTTGTTACCCTCCCACCAGGTTTGTCCCACGCTGCATGTGGAGTTGGGAGTGAAACAGGAAGAAAGATGTAGAACAGGGAGGACCTCAGGCCATCAGAGAAAGGCTTTCAGTGGGATGTGACCATGCCAGGTGTCTGGGAAAGGCTGGCTTCCTTGGGGTTTTTCCTCTGGCTTCTGGGCAGAGCTGGGTTATGATGCAGTTTCAGTGTTTTCCTATGACTAATTCTCTTTAATTTCTCCAACCCTTGAGTGCAGCAGAATTTTTCTGTACAGCTATATCATAGCACTGTTGAGAATTAGAGGAGAGTTAAGGGAACTAAGACTCGCCTCACTTTGCACCTTCAGAGGTAGCCAAGGCATTGCTTTTCTCTCACGGCCTGGAGGTCACCCAGTCTAGGGGTCTAAGTGTGAGCAATGCTGGTGAGCAGAGTTGATGTAGCAGGTAGTGTGGGAAGGACTTAGAGAAAATGCACCTTGGTAAAAGCTTACTTTTCACTTTGTGTGCTATACACAAAGACATGCACAAAACCAAACCCCAAAACTTCACAATTTCAAGAACATTCTAAGGTGATTTCCTAAAAGGACATTTGTACATGGAATAAATTTTGATGTGTCATAAATACAATTCTGTGTAAGGATCAGGGTGCTTAGATTAGCATTTGTACAATTTGTAGCAATTCAAAGCTAATAATGTGTATGTAATATATACAATGGCTACTAAAAACTGGGCCTAGGGATAATTTGTAAATAATTTAAGAATGTTAAATAGTGAAGGCTGTGGAACATGTGGGATCTCCTTTGTTGTTGTTGTTGTTGCTGTTTTCAAGGAAGAAACAACCAAGTGACAGTTCTCAAATGTGCTCATTCTCTTGACTACTCTGGGCCACCCTCTCTGAATTGTCTGGCATCAGGTTACGGAAGAAGATCTGTCCTTCTCATTAAGACACATGGTCGTGTTGAGAAGTTGGCCACAGGGGTCACCTCTCATCGGTGCCCTGCTGGCAGAAGAGTTAATTCCTGGTTCCATTGTGAGTGACCTGGTGCTTTTGTTTTGCTGGAGGTGCCGCACGGGAGCAAGATAAAGCAAGTCTCAAGCGTCATTTTATGTTCACTTTCCCATATTCCCCAAGTCAAGATAGCTCTTGGTCTTTCTTAAAAGGATCTCTACCCATAAGTTCCAAATTATAGCTTTAAAGTGCACATAAGATGATGTGACCAACAATCTTGGAAACTCATGCTTTGTTGAACAGGAGCAAGTGTTGCTCTGACGAGGCAAATGCATATGCACAGTGGCAAAGGTCCTGTTTGTTTCCATCCTATCTGAGCCTCGTGTGGGAGGTAATATGTCATAGTCATCCACAATATAGCTTTCCAGGTCCACAGCTCCTCTGGGAAAAGTGGAGCGAAGCATTCCTGTTTGAATCTATTCACTTCCACCGTCTTTCCAGTGCATAGAACCATGACTCACACTGACAGGTAGAGAGTTTATTAGTCACTTGCCCTCCTAGTTCTATCCTAAGGCAGTAGAGTCTTGGCATTTGCAGGGATAGAGAATTCAGAGATGGCTATTTTTTCTAGAGCCACCTGCTAGTTTGGATCTTGTGCAATTAAAGTCTATGGGAATATGTCATGAGATTGGTAAGGGAGGTGTTTGCAGAACAATCTCATTATAAAGAGACATTTTTATCTTGAAGACGGATTAGGAATTAGAATGATTAACCAACAGCACATTCATAGCAGCCTTTGAAACTTCTGGGATAAGTGATGCTAACCTCTGTGGAATAAACAATCCTAAAAATCTCTGTCACTGTAAACAGAATACCATTTTTCATTCACATATATTTCAAAAGGGTACAAGAAGCTTTGTTATCTGCTGTCATTAAAGAATTTAGGTTTCTTTCATACTGGTTACCATCTTTAAATATGGCCACTAGGGTTATTGCATAATGGAGGAGAAGAGGGAGGGAGGGAAAGAGGGGGAGCGAGCGAGAGAGACTGATAAACCTTCTCCATAAAGTGTTAGAACATGAATATTTTTTGTTTTGTGAGTCACATGGCTGTGTTGCAATTACTCAGATACACCACTGTGGTAAAAGAGCTGTTGCTGTACTTCTCATCTGATAAAACTTTGTTTGTCAAACCACAGAGTAGGCTATACTTTGCTGACCCCTGACCTAGTCCTGTGGAGAGATACTTGTGATTCAGCCATAGAACCAGTGTACATTACTTCCACCCTTTATATTGGCCAGTTATCAGTCACATCAGCTTAGCCTAACTGCAACAGAACTCAAAATATAGTTTAATTGTATATCCAGAAGAGAAAAGAATATTATGGGGCCCAGCAGATTCTGCTACAGCTTTTAATACCTTAATGTGAACTGGCTTTCCCAAGAAAACCAGAAGCCTCTCGTGATTCAGTTTTGTGATTAGGATGTTAGATAATTTAGTGTGATAGTATTTTCTATTAGGTTTTTGTTTAAAATCTGCCAGAATGACAAAAACACCAAAAAAAAAAAAAAAAGCCATTCTATGAGCTACAGAGAGCTTGACTGCCTTTTCAGGCTGCCTGATCGATATTTCACAGAACCAGAGGAAAGTCGTCTGAAGAGAGAGTGACAGTGCGTAGTGGTGATGGACGGGGAACACACCCACAGGAAGCACACTCAGGAGGCCGAGGAGAGAAGGCTGGGCCTCCACAGCCCTTTCTCTGGTGGCTTTTTGCGTACAGTTGAAAGATCCCAGTTTGTTATTTTTATTCCGTATAATAGTGAGACCCCAATACAAACAGTACATTGCATTTTTCTGAAAAGAGCATTCCGTTCTGATCTTTTAGCTACATCACTCCTTGCTAAGTGGCTCATAAAAAATGGTTTGACTTTAGTAAGCTAATAATCATGTAAAACTGCAGAATCATAATTACAAGCCCAAATGCAATCTTACTATCTTGAGCTATTAATGGGATCATTAATACTTTACTAATTTGTCTCTTTTTGTTTTGCTGTGTTGCAACAGAATCTTAGTATGTAGTTTAGGCTGGCCTTAAACTCACTAGAGAGCCCAGACTAGCCTGGAACTCATGGAGATCTTCCTGCCTCAGCCTTCCAAGTACTGGGATTACAGGTGTGTGCCATTATGCCTGGTTCTTTTGTCTGTTTAAGAACCAGATTTAAGTTAGCTAAGGCCAAGTTGTCTGTATGAGAAGTGCAGTACTTGTAGAGAAAGGATAAAGTAATGGTAAACTTTCAACCTGTAAAATGGAATTTTCCAGTGAATCTTGAGATTTGAAGTTTATTTTAAAATAAATATTATCTATTGTTATAAAATATATCCCAACCAAATATGAAAGATAGATATGCATAGAATTCTCAACTTAACAGTTGCCACAATGTTTAAAGCTATGTAACTTCAACAATATCATTTTTATCAGATAGGAAAGCCACAAGGCTTCTTGCTTGATAGTAGAGGGCTAAGCTAGGGAATTTTCTTCAAAGCAGAATTTGGAAGAGAAAGGTGATAGAAACATGGAGTTGGTCAAATACGTGCCTCTAGTGCCCTCCTTGGGTTTTGTTCTTTGGATTCCGGAGATTTGGCTGTTTGCAGCCTAGACTTCCCAACTTCCTCCTGGTCTTGGTGTAACACGGCTAGTCACAGAAGCAGCTAAGGATCCAGCTGAGAACGCATTAGCCCAGGGATGGCTGCGGAGCAGAGCTACGGTTGAGACCAGACCTCACAGGAGTGTAGTCCACCGTCCTCAAGGGATGTAAGGCTGGGCCACTCAGCGGACCCTGCCAGGCTCTGCCCTCGTCAAGGAGAAAAACAAAACAGTGCCAAACTACTCGAAAACCTGTCAGCCGCATAGGACGGGAGGGCCGGCTCCCATCAGGGAGGTGGAGGGGGTACTCTTTGACCCCAGGGATGTGCCTATGAAGTGATTCAAAGACTCAGTATGAGTCCAAGGAGCACATCTAGCCCCACAACCAAGTGGCCCCACACTTCCTTTTGTCCCCAGGTACCTCGCAGTCAACTCAAGGGGAGAAGAGAAGCAAAGCCCCCCATAAGCACTTCGTCCAAGAGAAGCAGTGTAACACCGAAAGGTATGATTTAAACGGTAGGATCATACCTCAGATAAATAGATTGGATATTTAGGTAACTTGTTTCATAGTAGCATCTTAGGAAGAAGGCTGATTAGTTATGGACAAGCTAAGAAGTTACATTTTCTGCACATCTGCATTGTTTTGTGAGTTAAATATTTGTTCTCTTTCTATAGTGGCTAATTAATTAAAATTAAAAGAACATTTAAGAAGAAAACCATGTAAAATTTTTATTATGTTTCAAACTGTCAGCTAATTGAAAAATATTTGTATTATCTAAGCACATGCACTTAATCTAAAAATCAGTCATAACAAGTTTTAAAAAATTGCATTCTCAAAAAAAATTGTATTATCTTAGTGTATGGCAGAATTGAAAATTTATATTAGCTAAGATTTGTAATAAGCTACTTCTTATATTATCTAAGATTTGTAATAAGCTGGCTTCATAAACTCATAGCAGTTTATGTCAAAATGCAAATGGATCTTTAAATATATATAAAATGTATATATGTGTGTGTGTGTGTATTTCTTTATGGGAAAGTTGTTCTATTTGTTACGCAATTGATAGCATCACACACACACAAAAGGCAAATCAGTAAATACCTGCCTATCATTATGATTGACCGAAGTCACATGCCATTTTTTGCCCTCAAGCGGCTTGCCTATTCTCTATGTCATTACTTTGTGCCCAAGATGGAAATTTATCAGAAATCAACTTGGTAAATACTAAAGAGAGGAAGCATTCTCCTGGGGGTGGCTCAGCGCTTATTGTTTCCACTTGTTTTTAAAGAAGTTCTCTACTGGCTTCCTCTGCACCTCACCAAGGTAGAAATCAAGCAATCCTCTGCGTCTCGCAGCCGCTCTGGCTTCTGTCTGCTCCGTGTGTTTAGCTCAGAGAGCCTCTGTGTGTCTGGGATTGCAGGCAGCAAGCCGAGCTCCCGGTGAGGGCTGCCATTTCAGAGACGGAGCCCTTGCCTGTCGGGCCACTGTGGCCGCTGTCAAAGGCCTAGGAGCTGCTGGGTTCCCTTGCAAAAGCTCCTTCCCGGCAGCTGTGTTTTCAGGCGACCAGCTGGGGACTCCCTCTCTCCCGGCCCCGCCTCCAGCGGCAGTGGATTGTATTCAATAGAGTTCAAATCTTTAGCTGCCTCGAGTAGCCAAGCGGCAGGCCCAACTTCCCTTTCAAATCAAGGTTTTTAATTTTAATCCACAGGAGATGCCAGCATTTTTCTGCCTCACAAATACAAGCAAAACTGTACAAGCAGCTGATAAGATACGAAGTCTTGAGCAGGAAGTTGAGCCAGATTCTTTACAAAGGAAAAAAGTGAGAGCGAATCCACGCGTGGTGTTCTCTGTGCTGATCTGCTGCTTATTTTCACTGCTCTGAGACAGAGTCAAGTAGGAAACGATACAAGTGAATGGGGGGTGGGTGAGAATACTGCAAGCACGCACCATTTTGTGCAGCCACCTGGAGCCAGAACGCACAGCAGACCGTGAGAGTCTTTCATCCGACAGAATAAATAGTAGTCACTTTCTCTTCCTGTTGGATCATGTTGAAAATTAAATTGTCGATGGGTAACGGTGATTTAACTCTGCCGGGGAATCTGGATTTGACTTAGTGCTAATTATTCTACGCGTGTGTGGAGTGATGTGGACTACACAGCGGCTGAAGAGCGTTGCTGGTTACACCTGTACAACCCCAGGATCAGACTGTCTAGGCTGAAATCCTGCTCTGCCGTGTACTAGCTGTCAGATTTGGAGCACCTTTGTAACCTTTTGCTCTCTGAGATTTAAAAAAAAAAAAAAGATGATGCCGGCACCGATAATGAAAGTGAAATAAGCGAATGAGGGGAAAGCGCCAAAAGCAGTGTCCACAGAGTAGGTGCCTGCAGCGAGATTGCAACATCAATCAACGCATCCATAGCGTTAGAGAGGCAGATTCCTGGATCCCATCCTCGATCAGAATCTAAAGTTCAATCAAATGCCTATTGACATTAAAATATTTAAGAGGTACTGTTTTCTAAATTTTGGTATTGGTATTTCAGGATGACTTTAACTAGTGTAAGAGACATTTTGGTCATTTACAGTTTGAGTAGGCACCTGGCTGGAGAAAGTACTTGAGGTGGAGTTGGGGTGGTCAGCTACACTGATAGAAATTAAAGTAAGTACCTCAGGAAGAGCCACATGGGAGACTCAGAGAACATCAACAAGAGACACAGAGGAAGAGGACAAGATGGAGGAGCATGAGTTTCAGTGACTTGACTTCCATAAGGTACCTGAAATCTGGAGTTGGATGAGAAGAACACTAATCTCTTTGCCGAATGACCTGGTGGTAGTGGGTGGTGAGTCTCTGCATTAGGAGCTTCCCAGGACACAGATCAGGAAGACGTTGTGGAAAGGGACTGGAAGTTTGAACTTCAATCCCAGAGCAGCCTCCTGGTGGCCACATACTGCCAAGGTCTCAGAGTTGATGAAGGAAAGAGAGTCACTGGAGAATTTTGGAAGTTCGCTGGCAGAGTTGGGTGAGTCCCACTGAAAGGCAGGGACTGATCACCGATCCAAGACCTGTAATCGAGCATCAGATTCAGCCTGAGTCATCCAGGATTAAATGTGCACATTGGTGCCCTGATCCCACTGCTAAAGGGAGACCCAATCAGGGACATAAGGTATGTTATTTCTCAGCTAGCTCTGAAAGACACCACTGCAATGGATTACACTGTTGCTGCTATAATTGAATTGATTGCATAGGAATAATCCTGACTCAGTGGACAATTTGATGCCATTGAACTTGTCTGCTGAATCCACCATTACACCCATGAAGAGGGAGAGTAACAGTTCCTAATCCAAGAACCTGGACTGGATCAGACTCTGCAAAAATTCCAGCACCCTGGCATAACATAAAGAGGTTCTGAGTCTGAGTTAACTCCAGCTCAAAGAAGCCAAAAAGAAAATAAGAGAACAAGAGAAGACTGCAGCACCTACTAGATGACAACAAGAAAAATAATCTAAGGCTAATCACAGAGAAAATCTGGAAGATGGCACAGATAGATTCACCAACTTGCTTACACAAATTATGGAAGGAAACTTCCCAAATATAATAAAGATTTAAAAATATAAGTAAATGATGCTTATGAAAGGAGAAGTTCATAAAGATATAGCTTCACTAAATTCACAGATATCCAGCAAAAAAAAAAAAATCAAAATTTTAAAGGTAGAGAAAATAAAAAAATTTGCTATAAAGGTAAACCAATTAGAATTACAGCAGACTTCTCAGCACAAACCCTGAAGGCCAGAAGAACTTGGAGGGAAGTATTTTAAGCCCTCAGAGCAAATAACTTCCGACCCAGATTAATTTACTCAGCAAAGATATCCTTCAAAATAAATGGGGAAATAAGATATTTCCATGAAAAAGACTATCTCAGAAGATACATGAGTGCAAAACCAGCTCTAGAGGAAATAATCAAGAGCATTCTTGACAAGCACAATGTATTGGACACACCTGAAAATGCAGAGGAAACTAGTGAAGTCAATGGAGAAGCAGCAACAACAAAAAGTCAGGTGACAAGTAATTTACCAATGAATAAAGAAGGTAATGACAGTAAATAACCAACATATATTAGTAATAACTCTCAATGTTAATGGCTTCAACTCTCCAATCAAAGACATAGACTGGCAGACTGGATCAAAAAACAGAATCCGACAACCTACTGCACTCAAGAAATTAATCTAATACAAAAAGTTATTCATAGATTATAAATTAATAGATGGAATACAACATTCTGTACACCAGAATCCTGAAAACAGGCACAAGTAGCAAGTTCTAACATCAGACAAAATAAACTTCAAATTAAAATGGATTCAAAGAGACATTATGTACTAGTTATGGTCACTACATGCTAGTTACAGGAACAATCCAACAACAAGAGATAACATTGATAAACATGTGCACAAAATACTGGAGCACCTATCTTCATAAAACAAAACTTTATGAAAGTAAAAGATCAAACATCAACACAGTCATAGTAGGGCTTCAACAACCCACTTTCACAATGAGACAGAACGACTGAACAAAAAACCAATAAAGAAATTCCAGAGCTGAACCACACTCTTAAACAATAGATATGTACAGAGTATTTCACTGTATGCAAAAGAGCAGACATTCTTTTTTTTAGCAGCACATGATACTTCTCCCAAAATAGGCCATATATGAGTCCACGAAGCCTGCTTAAGTAAATAGAAAAGAATTAAAGTCATCCCATGAGTACTATAAAACCACTGTGCAATGAAAATAGAAATCAAAGACAGAAAAAATGTTAGAAAAGGTAAATGCTCCTGGAAAATTAACAACATTTTCCTACACAACAAATGGGTCACAGAAGAAATCAAAAAAGATATTAAAAATTTTCAATGACAGTGACTGTACAACTCAACCAAACCTCTGAAAGCAGTTCTGAGAGGAAAATTCATGGCACTCAATGTTCTGCTTAGGGAAACAGAGCAGGCCCAAATAAATAACCTTATGAGAAATCTTAAAATACTTGGAAAACAAGAAAAACCAGCCCCAAATCAAAATTAAAGAGGGAAATTTTAAAGATGAGCATGGAAATCAGTAAAATTGAGACTAAAGAAACTCAAAAAAATCAATGAATCAAAGTGGCTCTTTGAAAGAATAACTAAAATCTCTTATCAGGACTCACCAAGAGAAACTCATATCATTACAATTAGGAATGACAAAGGTGAAATCATAACAAAAACTATTGAAATCCAGAAGATAGTAACCACTTTGAAAAATTATATTCCAAGAAATTTGCAAATTTTGAATAAATAGACAGATTCCTAGACATATACAATCTACCAAAACTAACCCAAGAAGACATAAATATTCTTAACAACCCAATAACAAGGAATGAAAATAATTCAGTAATAAATAATCTATCAACTAAAAGAAGCCCAGGACCTGACTGATTTACAGCTGAATATTACAAATCCTTTAAGGATGCCATAGCACCAAATTTAGTTCCCAAATTTATTTATGAACTCATTATCACCCTGTTCTCCAAACCATATATTCAACTAAAAAAGATAACTCTAGTGTGGTCTCTTTAATGAACATAGATGTAAAAATTATCAACAAGAAATTATCAAATAGCATGTAACACATTTTATCAAAAAGATCATACATCATGATCAAGTAGGTTTCATCACAGAGATGCAAATGGTTCAACATATATAAATCTATAATGTAATGCACCAAATAAACAGGAGCCAAGTACAAAACCACATGGTTATATCAATACACACAGAAAAATCTTTCACCAAAAGACCAACACCCCTTCAGATAAAAACTCTGAAGAATATAGGCATAGAAGGGCCATAACTGAATATGATAAAGGCTATTTATGATAAACCAGCTGCCAGGATCATACTAAATGGGGAAAAAACTAAAAATATTCGCCCTAAAATTGGAAAAAAGACAAAGATGCCCACTGTCACCTTTACTATTTAACACAGTATTTGAAGTATTAGCCAGAGCAATTAGGCAAGAGAAAGAAACAAAGGGACACATATAAGAATGGAAGAACTCAAATTATCATTATTTGCAGATGACATGATACTCTATATAGCAGACCCCAAAACTGTAAGAATTAATAACTGTAAAGTAGCAGGATGTGAAGAAAATTTATTTGAATTTGTATATATCAACAATGAACAGGATAAGAAAGAAATTCTGAACAACACTATTCACAGCCTTGTCAAGAAAAATGAAGTATCTAAGAATAAACCTAACTAAGGTGGTAAAAGACTTCTACAAACAAAACTACTGCACTCTGAAGAAGATTGACTAGGACATTCAAAATGGACTGATGTCCCTTGCTCCTGCATAGGCAGAAAAACTATTATAAAAATGGCCATACTTCCAAACTCGAATACATACTCAATGTAGTCTCAATCAAAATACCAACAGCATCCTTTACAAATCTAGATGAAACAGTCCTAAAATTATTATGGTGCCAGAAGAGACCCCAAATATCAAAAGTGATTTTTAGCAATAAAAGCATAGCAGGCAGCATAGCAATACCAGACTTTACTACATTACAAAGCAACAGTGATTAAAAAAAAAAAACCCAGCACGGTCTGTAACAAAAACAGACACATAGATCAGTTGAATAGAATAGAGGATACAGAAACC
The DNA here is from genome assembly GCA_004027295.1 of Dolichotis patagonum. NCBI lineage: Eukaryota > Metazoa > Chordata > Mammalia > Rodentia > Caviidae > Dolichotis > Dolichotis patagonum. The sequence continues at coordinate 16,572 of PVJX010004260.1, forward strand.
TCTCCAGGCATACTAAACTATTTGATCTTTTACAAAGAGTTCAGAAATGTATACTGGAGGAAAGATAGCCTATTCAACAACTGGTGCTGTGAAAACTGGGTATCTGTAGAAGAATGAAACTGGACCCTTATCTCTCACCATTTACTAAATTAAAATCAAAATGGATCAAAGATCTAAACGTTAAAAAAGAAGTATTAAACCTTCTGGAGGATAAAATAGGTAAAACACTTGAAGACATAGCTGTAGGAAAGGATGTTTTAAACAGAGCCATAATTGCACAGGAAATAACAGCAAGATTCAACAAATGGGATTATATCAGACTAAAAAAAGCTTCTGTAGGGCAAGAGAATCAGTCAGTAGAGTGAAATGATAACTTACAGAAACAAAAAAAAATTTGCCAGTTACTTCTCAGACAGAGGACTATTGCACAAAATTATATAAAGAACCTCAAAACCTTAAACCACCTGAAACTAAAGATTCAGTCAAGAAATGAGCTAGTGAAATGAACAGATGCTTCCTAAAGGAAGAAACACAAATAATCAACACATATATGGAAAAATGTTCAACATCTCTGGCCATTTGAGAACGCAAATTAAAACAGCATTATGATTCCATCTAATTCCAGAAAGAATGGCAATCATTGGGAAATCAAACAGTTACAAATGCTGGCATATCTGTGGTGAGAAAGGAATCCTTCTACACTGTTGATGGGATGCAACCTAGCAAAACCCTTATGGACCCTGGTATGTCGATTTCTCAAAGAAGAGAAATTTGAAATTCCCTATGACCCAGCAATTCTGCTAAATATTTTCCTCACAGAGTTTAAATCAACATACTACAGCCATGCATACATACCAATGTTTAAAGCAGCACAATTTGTAATGTCTAAATCCTGAACGTGGACTGTATACTCATCAAAAGATGACTGGAAAAAGAAAATGTAGTATATATAATGGAATACTACTAGCCTACAAAGAATGACAAATTTGAGGCATTTGTGGGAAAATGGATGCAGATGGAAATTATAATACTGAGTGAAATAAGATACACAAGCTTAAGGACCATATGGCATCTCTCATTTGACTAAGGAAAAGTACAAAGAATATGATAAAGAATGGATAGAAAGGGGCAAGGGGACAGATCTCACCCAATATAAATGTGGCCCAAGGGAGCAGAGATGAGGGGTGAGGAGGAGGGAAAAGTAAAATGAGAGGGTTAATGTGTGCCATGTTCAGAATCCTAATATCTCCTATCAGTGTAAACATTATAAACCATAAATATGAGCTGAGACAAATAATATGAACAAGTATGTAAAAGGTTATAGAGCAACTAGAAGAGGAGGGGGAGGGGAGCAAAGGGGAAGAGGAATAGAAAAAAAGCTGTAATATGTACATGGAACCACTCCCCAAAATGATTGTAAATGGTGTGAATCACAAACATGCTGTAATTAAAAAAAAAAAAAAAAGTGTTCCAGATAATGATTCCATGTAACTCCACTTCCTGGTCCTGTCCTGGATATTGAGAGCTTTTTTTCTTTATATTTCCAATAAACGTTTATCCTTTAATGTCCTTTCTGTCTGGGATTTCACTCTTTGCCTTTGCGAGACAACAGCTCAGTTTCTATGTGGACTGCTCTTTTAGATTTGGAGGTCTCACTGAGATTCATAGCAGGTGTAACCCTGACTGGGAAGTGTTTTTCCTTTTTGCTCTTTTTTTCTCCATTTGCAATATACTCTCCTCCTGCCTACCCATAGCTTTTGTTACCTGTGATTACCTTTAGGATGTAAGCAAGATTTGTGCTTTCTATTTTTACTGGCTAGCTTTACAGTCATTCCCCAAATGTTAGAATACGCATTGCCGGCTGTCAACTGAATTCTGTATTCAGAAATACGTTACCTGGGATGAACAAAGGAAAAAATCAATGCTGGTATGGACCTAGAGTGACAGCATCACCAGGAAAGGGGTCGCACATGTGTTGGAAAGGGTGGCAAGGGAGGCCCCGCCCACTTCCTCAGACAGCTCTCACGCGGAGGCCCCTGTGCTGGTGGAAAAGGGCAGCGGGAAGACTCAGCCACAGCGCAGAATGAGCAGGGACTGACGGGAGCTTCCTCTCCTCGTGTTTTCAGAAGGGAAAGCTTGCTTTGGAGTTCAACCTCGGCTACTCCTTGGAATGCATACTTAGAAACCAGGACTCCTTTGACCTCCACACCCCAAAGAAGCATGTCTAATCTTTTCTACACCCGTGCATGGCTTTGACGTCCCTTGGGAAATAGGAAAAAGTGGTTGTCTGCTGAAAAGTATAAATGACAACCCCATACATACTTCAGTGATCTGTCCTCTGGGGTACACGTACACAGACACCGGTGAGGTAACAAAGGAGCACTTTCTCCACTCTCTTCTTAATGCAGAAGGTCCTGACAAATCAACGGCAAGTGGGAGGGACTCTGTATGGTGGTAACAACTATGCCAAAGACTGAGGTACTAAATCCAGAGGCCAACCTAGCATGCTTCTTAAAAGAGGCTTTGCTTTCCTGGGTGTAAAAGAGACAAAGTTTCAAACTTGTTTTTACAGTAAGGAGGGATAGCATGAAGATTCCATCTCACAGTCTATAGTTCTTCTCTCTTTCCTCCTTCTGACTTATACTGACATAAGTCCAGAGCATTAACTAGCAGGGAAAAGGAACTCAAGCTAGCTTACGATATTAAAGAAAAAACTGGTATGACTTACCAAAAAAAAAAAAAAAAAAAGAAGAAAAATAGTGTTACAATTTACATAACTGATAACCTGTAGGGAAAGTTCTGAGTAGTCTATTTATACTCATAAACCCAAAACTATGAAAAAATTACAATTCAGCTTGGCCAATGCTTTTAAGAATGCACTCTGATCTAATCTAATTGTTTTATGTGTGTTCCGTATGTTTTATTTTCTATTCATCTGCCTCTGATGTTTTAAATAATTGATTAAAGAAGCCACAGCTACTTTTTAAAAGACTTTTGTGGAGCTCATATCAATTTCATTTCTAATTTTTACTTTTGCCCTTGTGGACTTCTGGCTATTTGGGAAAACTAGTTTTACAGGTGCTCAGGGGTAACCAAACTAACTTGAAGCATTACACCGCAGAGGCTGGTAGGCTCTAGGTTTCCATGGGGCTTGCGGTGACAAACCTGAGATTTAGTCCATGAGAGGCTGTGTGTGAACAGGTTAATGTGTGTACTTTGTACGTTAATTTTCAGACATGTGTTCTATTCAAGTTGGCTTATAGATAAATGGACACTCGTATATTAGCCCAAATACTTTTTGTTTATATGGATTACTGTTGAGCTAATTTAAATGTGTTAGTTAGATAAAAATAAAGATGTCTTTAAAGTTAGTGACGTGGTGATGTTTTCATCTAGATCTACCTAAAAAAATTAGTTTTTGAAATTCATTGTCCATTTTTTACTGTGTACAATAACACATAAAACTGCGTAGTTTTTCTTTGGTTAAAGACTATATGTAGAGAGAGACAGATAGATATATCATCTCCATCTCTAGTTCCAGTTTTGCATCTGTATGTATTTTAAACATCAACTGTGTCATGGCTTGGTTCTTATGAGTCATCCAAAGTAATAGTTAAAAGAAATAAGTAAAGTGATACAGTTAAGGGCCTTTCTGCCCTGAGAAACTACCTGACGAAACTCTGTGACTGAAAAGGCAGCTGCCTAGCTAATTTGCTTCCGTTTTCTCCACTGATCTCTCTTTTTTCCCAGGGTCTTACTGTGACACAGCTCAACAAACATTATAAAATTATTATGGTATGTAATTAAGTTGGTTATAATTAAAAAGTGAAACGTTTCTATGTATAACACAACAAGGTTTTCTTAAAATAGTAGAATATTTTTGTTAAACTTACAAAAACTAAGTTACAAAAACAAGGGTTTTATACTTTACTAAGATAATTTCTTGTATCTTCCATTGTTAGACTTTGGATTACTAAAAAACTGAGTTTTAAAAACATTCAAAAGATGACTTACAAAATGTTTTGAATAATCAGTTTATATTTAACTAAGTGACTATCATTTTAGTTTATAACACATGGTATATATTTGGAACCTGAAAAAATATATTTCATTGAATCTAAGATTTAAAATTTAAGTTTAGGCCGGGGATTTAGCTCAGTGGCTTAAGTGCCTGCCTGGCAAGCGTGAGGTCATGAGTTCGATCCCCGGTACCAAAAAAAAATAAAAAAATAAAAATAAAAATAAAATAAAATTTAAGTTTAATACATACAAAATACATAATAAGTGTGCCCTTTTATACAATATATATTGTATCTAGATAGACAAATGATCAAAATTTTTATCACCTCTTTAAATTTGGTTTTGCCATTTAAAACAATTTATATTGAGTTTGATTAAACAAACATGCCGTTTTTGCATTAATGAGACACATTTATATATTAGATAGCAAGTCTTTTTGTGGTTAATGACAGTGTTTCCTAAACTTGTAAGAGTTCTGAAGATATTTTTATAAGTTTTTTCAGTGTAATTAAACAATGTAAACCTGTTAATGAATATAAATTTTACCTTCTGAGTGAAAACTAAGTAAATACATGTAAAAGATTTCTGTATAATTGTGATACTAATTAGTGCTAACCTCATGGAATATTAAATGTGTTTATGTTTCCCAAGTGTATCAGCCTTCAAGAATGCAAAACTTAAGAAAGCACCTCATCATACTGTTGACATCCAGATTAGAGTTGTTGATGATGATTAACCTTTTTTTCAGGCTTATGTTTGTTTGACATAAATTATATAATTATGCTATCACAGTTAGCTCTACCTAAGTGCCGGGCAGTCTAGATGGTGTCACTCCAATGATTAGAGATGGGACATTAGTAACCCATTATGTACATGTGTAAACAAGTATATTCTATTTAGAAACTGCTTTATTATAATGTAAAAATTTAAATAATCATTTGTTTACATCATTTAATATTTTATAATTTGAAAGGCAACTGATAAAATGGAAATTTAAATATATTTCAGAGATAATACTGTTTTAGTATAATAATGTAATTGTTACAGTAAAATGCTGTTTACTCTTGATTTCAAATTTTCCCTTTAGAACTACATAACTGTTATCTGCCAGCATTCATCAGAAATTTGACTTCTAAAGGGCAACTACAATTAATAAAAGAGATAGAAATTCTCTGACAATACTACAAAGTGCATTATATCCAGGTAGGATTACAGTGGTTAAATTTTCTGGTTCCGCTTCAGTGCTGATGTTACCGACCTTCTGGGTGTTCAGCAGCCAAGGCTTGGAGCCAAAGCTAAAATGATACCTGGGCTAAGAGAACAGCCAATATTTTGTACCAGGTCCTCCAATATCAGCCAGGGCTCAAGACATGATGAGATCTTTCTAAAAGAACCCTAAAGCTCTGCTGAGTTACCCAACCTCCCGAACAGGGAGACTGTTGCACTCCAGAGGACAGCCAGTGTACATTGTACAAAAAGGAGTCACTAAAGGGGAAAATGTCCCACATGTTTCCAGAGGAAACTATATAGTCAAGCAAGACTATGACCCATCCTGGCAGATAACACTGGTAGAAAAAAGGGCTCTAGACATGGCCCTCCAAGTACACTCTGAAGAGCCTTCACTGACCTTGAAAAGTACATAGAGACTCATTTGATTTGACACCAAACAGAAAAGTGTAATTAAAAGTAAATATATTGACAGTGATAGTAACACCAAATGAAAAGCTACGCTAGATACACAAAGAGGGCTCCAAACACTACACTAATACCTGCTGCCAGGTTCCACTTCAGTGGTAATTTACCCCTATTAAGGTTCATCAAGGATGGAAGGCCATGATGGCCCTTGTGGAGAAAAGGCAGAGTTTTAAAATCCTTTACCTGAAATGGTCCTTAACAGCCACAGAGCCCTCAATTTCTTTATGAGTGAAACTGGAAGAACTCATACGCTAGTAAATGAAACTTGTTGTCTTTGGATAAATGATTCATATCAGGTGGAATAAAACCTGAAAACTATAAAAGAAAGTGTCAGACTTACAGATAATCTCCATGAGAAGGCAAATCTAGGATCCAACTTGTTACAGTCCCTACCTACTCCAATCCCTTAAGAATAGTATTTGGACTTTGCTCCTTCCCTTAGCTATCCACTCCCATTTGTCTTTCCATTCTGATTCTTACATTTGGGCTATGAATTCTCTTTTTTTTAATTTTTATTTTTAATTGGTACCGGGGATTGAACTCATGACCACAGGCTTGCAAGGCAGGTGCTTATGCCACTGAGCTAAATCTCCAGCCCCTTCTTAATCTCTTGCATTTCGTCTTGCTTAGAGGCTGTCAAACTCCAAATGGTCATGCAAATGAAATCAATGATAAATGTGCTGGACTCCTTTGACCAGGGTCTGTTAGTCTGATCCTCTGATAAAGCCATTAACTGCCGAGCCCCAGCGTGACTTCTATCCAAGCTCTGGATAAGGCCCAGGGACCTTCCTGGAGTTCCTCTTGGCTCCTGAGAGCTTCTTTCATTTCTCATATTTCCAATAAACACTTCTCCTTTAACCCCCCTATTGTCCGTGATTTCATTCTTCAAACTTGTGAGACGATGCGCTGAGTTGAAACAGTGTCAGCTGTTTCACTTTTTATTTGGTCAAGGCAAGGCATCCCCTGTTGATTTGCTCCAATCTTCCAAGCTCTAAGCTGCAGAAAGAGACTTTGTCCTCTCTGACCATGGTGTCAGATAATCTTTATTTCTTATTGTCTAGTGAACTGTGCTCTTGTTAACCTGTTTTCTATGCTTGCATCCTGATTTTAAATGTTTATTTTGCACCAGGATCCTGATGTTTCTGATTCTATCACTTAATTTAACCCCAATGTTACTCTTCATTGGTAACTTTGCTGTCAGCGTTATTAAATGTCTTAGATTATACACTGCATCTGATACCTTTGCAGTTCAGCTAGAAGTCTTTATGTGCAATTGCCTTTCCTGAACAAAACCAGATGACAATTAGGAACACATTAAGGGGAAAATGTTGAGATTCTTTAATACTTCCCTCGTAGACTCCACGTTGCACAGAAACATTTTTATGGTTGTCTCCAAGAGGCAATTTTCTAATAGAGATTTTATAGCAGAGGAGAGCTTGGCCTTTAAGGAATACAAAGGTCAACAAAGCAAATTCTGCTCTATTTATGGTGTGGTGTGACATTTGGACCTCTTAGCAACCAACATTCTTTTGGCTTTGGGAAACATTTCATCACCACACCTGCTTGCTTTATTTCACATCAAATGGCTTTTAGTAAAGTGGTTTGGAAACTGAGACCTTCCACAGGTGTTTATGCCAACCTTATCACAATGCCATGATGCTTAGCCAATAACACAATGAGAATGGATGACACCTGGACGCCAAAGCCCCTGTTGTGTGGTGAATTGAAGGGACACAGTTGAATGTGAAATGGACAGAAGAAAAGCCTCAAGGATACACTGGCACCTGACTTAAAGGAGCAGTGCCTCCCTGTAGAGAACCTGGCATTCATGACAACAACACTTGTGTCTAGCCATGGATCATATTAGAAATGGGGAAATGTTATTTATTTGCAAATTGTGAGATTGATGTAACTCACAATTTCAATCATAGGTGCCTGAGCTACTTGGAAAGACTGTGTAGCTTTCCACAGTTATTGATTGCCTCCTCTGTGTATAGAACTATGCAAGCAGCCAATGGACAAAAAGGTGTAAACCCCAGTTCCTTCCAAAGAGCCTATGATAGACACATGTGATTATGAGCTAAGAATAAAACATAGCAGGGAAAAATTAAGGTTCTAGAAGAGTAATGGACAAAATTGCTTTTGTCTTATCTAGAGGAGTCCAGAAAGCATTAGTAACATCTGACTGTGTGGGTGTTAATTCTTTACTGCTGATTTATGTGGCGTTCACTTCCCTGCACCTGACACTCACAGGCCATTCCACAGAGACAGGAACTTATTGAATGACAGTAAGTAGAAAAAAATGTGCCCTGCCAGTAGGCAGGGGACTAAGAATGGAAGTCCAACAAGTGTGCTACACACTGGTTTAGTCCTGTGTTCAAAGCTCACCTGTTGGAATTCATTCATCTCCCCTGGAAATGTCCTCTCCCCATCTACCAACTTGATATCATTCCCTCGAGTTTTGATCCTTTCTGTAAATTGATATTTGTGCAAGAAGTCAAATGAACAAACACCACAACCATCATTGTTTTAAATTTGTAGCTTTTTTGTGATACCAGTGTGTGTGTGTGTGTGTGTGTGTGGTATGTGTAAGTGTATTTTTGTTTGCTAAGTTAGTTTGTGTTTGATACAACATTGTAACTATAAACATATGGCTTTAGAATAAAGATTGTGTTGCTTAAACATTATGACTTTCTTCCCTGACAAATAAGTTTATTATGTTCTGAAACTTTGTTGTGGTTATTATCTTGAGGGCCTTGCTACACATGATTGCCGGAGGGCTCCTTTCTATCAGCCTGATTGGCATCTGTAAAGCTCTGGATGCTGACATAAGAGGGTACCCAAGAGGAACCAACAAGACATAGTGTGTGGGCCATTCTGGGGAAGGCAGATAAGGTGTGCTCCACCTGGCCTCATTACATGCAACCGAGAGCAAAGATTAGGCATAATATGGAGATATTTTACTCATGTGCAAGGGAAAAATTTCCCAATGTGTGAAACACTTAAATATTTAAGAGGGCTGTCTTGGAAACTGTGAATTTTCTATCTCTAGAAATGACAGAGTTTTAAATGTTATTTTAAGCATTAGATAGTTGATTGTTTAGATCAGAAGCTCCTAAAAGCTTGTTCTAAAAGTAGCAGCCTTATTGCTGTGTGAGTTTAGCCCCAGGGAGTGTGTGAAATAGACTACTGGATATGAATTAGTGACTTTTGAAAGAGCTGCTTCCAAATGGTTGTGACATAGTGTGTCATGAATGGTCTTGTTGTGTTGAGTTCAGGACATGCTACCCTAAAATATGGCACGTTGGAGTGTGAGACAACAGCAGAAGCAGGGAAATCTCTCTTGTCTTCCACTGGTTTCCCCAGAACTACTCCCAACCTGGGAAGGTCACTCTCTTGCCTCTTCTCTCTCTTCTCTCCCAAAGATTCTTATGTACTCTGTGTCTTATTCTGTACCCAGAAGAAAATAGTGAAGACACAGGGATGACAAGAATAATCCCAACTTACGAGTCCTCCTAAATTCCACACATTGTGTTACTCCTCTGTCGAACCATACTTCTATGGAACTATCCATTATTTACCATACTCATTTACACTCCCACAAACAGTGTAGAGGTGTTTCCCAAATACCAACCCACATCTCCACATTTGTTGTTGTTTCTGTTTTTGAGGGCCATTCATTCTGGGTAAGATGAAGGTAGTTTTGATTTGCAGTTTCCTAATGGCTGTCAATGTTGAACATTTTTTCATATAGTTATTGACCCATTTATACTTCTTCTTTTGAGAAGCCTCTGGTTCTTTTCCATATTTATTGATTGGGCTTTCTGACTTTTTGGTGTTAAGGTTTTTGAGTTCTTTATATATTCTAGACAATAATCCTCTTGCTGAAGCATACCTGGCAAAATTTTTCTCTCATTCTCTGGGCTGTTCATTTCAATCTGTTGGCATTTCCCTTGCTGTGCAGAAATGTTTCAATTTGACCTGATCCTGTTTATTGAATTCTGAGATTACTTCCTGTGGAACTAGAGTCCTATTAAAAAAATCTCTTCCTGTGCCTGTGGCTTCAGTTATTTCCCCTGTTTTCTTTTAGCAGCTGCAAGATTTCAGATCTTTTCTTTAGGTCTTTGATCCACTTAGGATTGATTTTTATACAAGATGAGAGATATGGATCTAGTTTCAGTCTTTTATGTATGGATATCCAGTTTCCCTGTACTATTTGTTTAATAGGCTATCTCTGTTAGTTACTTTTTACTCATTGCTGAGACAAAATACCTGATGCCCAAAGTTGGGAAAGGAAAGGTTTATTTCTTACAGTTTTTGGAGGTTTCAGTCCATACTCAGTTGGCTCCAAGGCAGGGTGGCATGGCGGGGCCGCAGTTCATGGCAGCTGCAAACAGCAAGGCAGAAACCAGAAAGAGAGAGAAACATGCCTTCTTCCTGCCATTACATTGTAAACTGGCTCCACCCCTAGGCAGGTGTAGCACTGACAACATCAATCCAAGCATTAGACAATGAACCAATCACAAATGCAAATGCATGAGGCCTGGGGGCCACCAACATAAACCATGACACTATCTTTTCTCCAACATATGTTTTTGGCTTCTTTGTCAAGAATCAGATGGCTGTAGTTATATGGGCTTGTTTATGTATTTTCTAATCTGTTCTACTTGTAAACATGTTTTTTGTTCATTCTACTACTGTAATGTTTTGTTACTATAGTGTAATTTAAAATTGGGTATTGTGATCTCTTATTGCTTAGAATTGCTTCAGTTATTTTAGGCCTTTGTGTTTTCACATATATTTTAGGACTCGTTTTTCTGGTTTTGGTAAGAATGCTATTGATAAGCATTGCAGTAGAGACTCTGGAAGAAAATAATAAATTTCTAGACACATACAACCTATTAAAACTGAACCTAGAGGATATAAAAAACCTAAACATGAATAACAAGCAATGAGACTGAAGTAGGAAAAAAATCCATGTCCCCTAAAAAGAAAAGCCCAGGACCACTTGGGTTTACTGGTAAATTTTATCAGAATTTTAAAGACAAATTAACTCCAATGCATCTCAAACTATTCCAGGAAATAGAAAGGAAAGAAATACTTCCAAATTTGTTCTACAAAACTGATATCACCCTTGTACCAAAACTGCATAAGGACACAACAAAATAAGGAAATTATCAATTAATGTCTTTGGTGAACATAGATGCTACAATCCTTGATAAAGTACTGGCAAACTGAATCTAAAAACACAGTGAAAAGATCATACACTGTGATCAAGGGGACTTCATTCTAAAGATTCAAGAATGGTTCAACATAAGCATATCAACAAATGCAAAGTGTCAGTTAAATCAAATCAAGGATAAACATGGCACGATCATCTCAAGTAATACAGAAAAGGGATCGGACAAAATTTGTTATGGTTGTGGTCTCAAATGACCCCCAAAGCCTCACGTGTTTGGAAAGTGATTGGTTTATGGGAGCAGGACAGATGAATTGCTTTTACGAGTGGAGTCTAGTTGGAAGAGGCAAGTTACCGGGGTGACCGGGAGGATGTGTATCCCTTCTCGACTCCTCCCTTCCACCCTCTGCTCCCTGGCTGTCAGGGCATGTGCAGTATTTCTTCCATCAGGCCTCTCTGTGTGCTATTTCGTTTTTGGAACTGGATGGCTGTAGACTGAAATGTGACCAAATGAAAGTACTTTAAATGGTGGGAGCTAGGCACTGGTTCTCAGCAATGAGAAACTGACTAAGACAAAATTCAGCATACATTCATGATAAGAATTCCTGAGGAAAGGAAGTATTGGAGGGTTATTCCTCAATACAGTGTAAAGGCTTTCTATGACAAACCAATAGCCAACATTATTCTGAAAGGTCATTTCTTCTAAGATAAGGAATAAAGCAAGGGTGGCTACTTTCATCACTTCCCTCAAAACTTGCTAATTGAACTCAACAACACAGGAAGAGATCGCACACCATGGGCTTCGTCAACATTTTAGCTGGAGCAATTAGTCAAGATAATGCAGTAAAAGGGCTATAAATATGGTAGAAATTATTCTTCTTTGCAGATGGTATGACCCTAAATTTAAAAGACCTTTTGGTTTTTATTTTAAAGGAAAAAAAATTAAGAAGCAAACAAACATTAAAAAACAACAACAAAAGCAAAATGACAACAGTATCAGCAACAAAAAACAGTGATGACATAGGGTTTCAAAACAAGAGGATAGAAATTTAACAATGGTTGTTACATTGTATATTGTTATCCTCAAAGTAATTGCTCAGGCTACCAGATATAGACATGCAAGATTGACCAAACAATGTAATTTCCTTTTGAGTAGTTTCTTTCTCTTTTACTATATCTATTATAACTTTTGGATCTTATTTACTCTCTCAGTTTCTTATACTAGAGAGACAATATGTTGTTTACATAAGCAAGTCTGATTTATTTCACTAACGAGTATGGTTTCTAGTTGCATCCATTTATCTATAAAGGCCTCGAGTTTATCGTTCCATATGGCTGACTAGTATTCCATTATATAAAAGTACTACATATTTTTTATCCATCCCTCAGTTGATTGGTGTTTGGATTGTTTCCAAGATTTAGCTACTACAAATTGTGGTGCTATAAACATGGGTGCACATATATCTCTGTGGTTTGATGTTTTCAATTCTTTTGGGAAAATACCCAGAAGGGGAATGGAACCAAACAGACGTCTAATCCTAAATTTTTTAGGACTCTCCATACCGATTTTCACAGTGGTCATACCAGCCTACACTCCCACCAGCAGCGGAGAAGGGTTCCTTCTTCCCCACAGCCTTGCTAGCATTTGTTACTGATTAATTTCTTGATGTTAGCTATTCTTTTTGGAGTGAAATGATATTTCAGCGTTGTTTTAATTTGCATTTCTTGAATGACCAATGATACTGAACATTTTAAAATATATTTATTTGCCATTTGTATTTCTTCATCTGAGAATTGTATATTCATCTCAGATGCCCATTTTTGGATTGGGGAGACCTGATTTTTTTCAATTCTTTATATGTACTAGATAGTAGTCCTTTGATGGACAGTTGGCAAAAATCTTTTCCCATTCTGTGAGTTTTCTTTTCATTCTGTTGATGATTTTTTTTTTGAAGTTCAAAAACTATAATAAGAAAAAATCCCAGGTGTTGATTCTTTGAAATATTTCCTGTGTATAAGATCCAAAAGTTATAATAGATATAGTAAAAGAGAAAGAAACTACTCAAAAGGAAATTACATTGTTTGGTCAATCTTGCATACCTATATCTGATAGCCTGAGCAATTACTTTGAGGATAACAATATACAATGTAACAACCATTGTTAAATTCCTATACTCTTGGTTTTTATTCATGAACTCTTGGCCTACTCCTATGTCCTTGAGATTTCTATATACTTTGTCTTCCAGTAGGCTTAGTGTTGCTGTCTTTTTTTTAAGTTTTTTTTTAAAATTTTATTTAAAGAGAAAAAAAGCAAAACAAAAAAGGGTAGAAATAATACAGAATTTCAAAAAAAATTAAGAAGTCACTACTTGATAAATTACATATTGTCTTTTTAGAAATAGTTGTTCATGTTACAAAATTCAGGCATACAAAGTGAACAAACAGTGAGGCTGTAAACAGTTCTGTTCAACGATCCAACAAAAACTTGGTAATATGGTTATCAATCCCACACACTTAAACATACATGCTGTTATATCCTTTAGCACATTTTCTTTTTCTCCTTTTGCTTTTTAAGTACATTATATCATGTTTCAGCTTGCTCAGTACCTTATTGATCTGTTTTGTTGTTGTGATTTCCTTTTAAATCATCTTATATAATTCTGTTGTTTTGTTTTTGAGTTTCTCGTCATCCATGTCATATGGATCAGCTTTGATGCAGTTGGGAGTTTTTGGAGGTATTTTGTTACT
>PVJX010004260.1:30313-97066 GCA_004027295.1 Dolichotis patagonum
ATTTAATTTTCATTAACTTGGAGGTAGTAATATACAACAAAACAGGATGGAATAAAGCCAATTGAGACAGTATAGTGAAATTGGCACAGAACATCACAGCAGGTCACCAGGACAACAATAATAGGCACCATTGTATATCTCGTTATCTTCAAAATAGTTGTTCTTCTATTAGGTACAGCAAAATCAAAAGAAATACACATTATAGAACACATCAAAACGGAATATTGAATAGAGCAACACCATTAATCAGGACAAAGCAAACCAGTAATAAAAATATCTACCTTCAGAGATAGTAGAAGGGAACTCCTCCCACTTGCTGTACCACATATGGTCACCTCCCAAGATATACCCAGATCCCTGGATCTCGATTGTTGGGGGGGTATGGTATGTTTGATTCTAAGCCGGTGCCCTGGTAGGCAGCAGGCTGGTTACTGGTTGGCTCAGCACCCTAAGTTCCAACATGGCGCAGATCTCAGGAAACGCTGTTACTTCTTGTTTCCCCGCCCTGGGGTGGCCGCGGCTTGCCAGACCACAGTCACCAGGGCGGCAGGCTGCTTACTGGTTGACTCAGCACCCTAAGTTCCAACCAGTGTTGCTGTCTTAATATTCAGATCTTTGATCCATTTTGACTTTAGTTTAGTGCATGGTGCTAGGCATGGGTCTATTTTAACTCTTCAGCATGTAGAAAGCCATCAACATAGAAGACTTTAAAGACTCCACTGAAGGTTTTTGGGACTGATAAATAAATCCAGCAAAAAAGCAGGATGTAAAATCGCATTCCAAAGCAATAGCTTTTCTACATAGCTATAATGGACTAGCTGAGAACAAAATCAGGAAAACAATTCCATTCACAATAGTGCAAAAACAAAACAAAACAAAACAAAACAAACCACCAAAAAAACAAGCAACCAAACAGGATCAGTCTAACCAAAGAGGTGAAAGGATTCTACAATGAAAATTTTAGAATACTGAAGAATGAAATGGAAAAGATGGAAAAAGTGGTAAAATTTTGTTAATGTGGCCATACTACCAAAGGCAATCTACAAATTCAATGCAGATTTTGAAAATATCTTAATCACTTTTATTTTTGTGTTCTTAGTCTTGAATGGGATATGTTAGGAAAATTTAGGGTTACCAAGCCTTGTATCACCAGTTTTTAGGCCAACATTCATTTAGATTAACATGCCTTCACGCAGAGCTGGAAGGAGACAGAAAGTGAAGGCAGCAATGTCAAGCTTTAGCTTGCTTTCTTTCCTTTTTATTTTAGCAAAAGAAGTTTTCAAGTCTCTGACTGCTCAGAATAAAACACTTACTGTGCTTTTAATGGGTAGTGGTTTGTTTGTCCTTTATTTCTCTGTCATATAGCATATTCTTAAGGACTCTGCAGCACAGGCATGCTAGTGTTAACATTGTGCCTGGTTTGTGAAGTTATCAAGATTGCTTGGGAGAGTTGGGGAAAGGGTACAAATGAACACTCAGTGTACTCTTCATGGGAAGCAGGTCTTGGGTTATGACCCCAGAGAGGTACCTGCCCTTTATTCCCATGGAGCTAATTTTTTTGTTGTGCCCAATGACACCATAAGGTCTTATTCTTGTTGCCTTATCTTAATGTTTTACACCATTTCTCCAGAAAAATAATTGAATAACAAATGTTAATGGAGTGCCCTGCTTGGACAAGAAGGCAATAGGCAAAGACAGAGCCAAGGTGCAGAGACCAAACTATTTTACCTTCTGTTTGCGCATCACTTACGCTTAGTTCCCTTCTGCAGTACTCACCCCAGTTCACAATCTGTGACCCCCCTGCTTAGAAGTTATGTCAGCACTGCATGCTTAGCATGAGAAATTGCAAACTCATTCTCTCCCCTGTAAACCTGCTCTTCCTGTGTCCCCTTTCTCTATTTTCCCCCTTCTCTATTAAATAGCATTTCTGTTATCTTTTCTTATCAGCATATTTGTCATCCCTTCTTTTACTCACTTGCCAATTCCTGTTTATTTTGTGTGAAAGTCCATTTCCTTTTCTCCACTTTTCCATCTTATGAAAGAGCCCCATTGACTCTCACCAGCACAGGTAGAGGATTCTCTTAATTATGTCCATGTTCCAGGTTATCATGAGAGATTCTTTGTACTTGCTCATTACCACCCTTGATTTCCTGCTTACTTTCAGTATAATCCATTTCAATTGTGTGTGCTTCCGCTGGCAATGCCAGACTCAACAGAATTCCCTTCATACTCCTAGTCTTTCCTAACCTCTGTTGGCATCTGGAAATGGGGTTCCCCTTTTATCTTTGTTTGTTGAGCTTTAACTATCAAGGTTAGTTCAGATTATTCTTCTGTGAATAATCTGTGAAGGGCTGTGAAGGGCTGTGAAGGGCTGTGAAGACAGCCCTTTCTCAATGGGCTGTCTCCATGTCTCCCAGTTCTTCATTCTCGTCGGTGTTAAAACACTCTGCATACAGTACATCTTGTTGCCAGAAATTTGTTCAGCAGGCTGCTTGTGACAGTTAACTGTTGTGTCAACTTGAGTAAGGAACACCAAGCAGATCAGCTTGGCACAGTCCTGGGTGCTACTGAATGACGGTCTCACCGAAGAAGGAAGACCCACCTTGGGTGTGGGTGGAACCAACCAATAGGCTTGTAGCCTGGGTGGAATAAAACGGGAAGGAAGAAAGAAGTCTCCTGTTTCTTTGGAGGTGCTCCAGTCTTCACCAACACCTTTGGATGTCCATCTCCAGGCTTCCAGTGCAGACTTGAGCCTTCCACTGTAGACCTTTTGCTGCCTCACACAGACCCAATGGGACTCTGCATGTGCTCCAGGTCTGACTGGATCTTTGGCTTTCTGGTGCACAGGCAGCTCTTTTGCACTCTTCCTCAACTGAGTCTGTGAATGTCATCGGATTGGACTTGCTTGATTTTCAATTTGCTGGAAATTTCATCTTAGTACCAAAAAAACCCTTCTTTTTCTTACCTCTGGGCCTCTGTTTTTTGAAGCATATTCTGTCAGAAGAATTCAACCTGAAAAATTAAGATAGTCCAGTTTGTGTCTCATATTCCTAGAAGATGCATAAAAAGAACTGAAAGAATTATGAGATTATACAAAGTATAAATTGCTTTAGTTTCTATGCTTATAGTGTTCTTTATATTGTACTTTGTACTTTAATAGAGAAAATACTGCATCTTGAGATGATTCCCTTTTTTTCTGTCATTGGTTATTGGGATTACATAGGATAGAAAGTTTATACATAATTTCACTTATGCTATTCATATATTCATTTGTAAGCTGGCATTCTGTCTATTATCAGCATTTTTCATGGCAGGATTATTGACTTCAGTGATTATGAGGCGCTTTGGGATTGCCTTTAAGTTCCAGGTATTCTAGAGTGATATACGAGCAAGTTTATCATTGCTGCCGTGTGCTTTTGGAGCTAATTTCTACTAATCTGATTGTCTCCACGGGGTGGGCTTTGCAGATACACAACACATTTATAGCTCCAGATGACACAAGAGCTGGGAGACAATAAAGATTTAGTAATGCTCTTAGAGTGTGAGGTTGAATATGTGTTTTTTATACACTCTGTATTTAATGTTATTTCCAAGACATTTCCTTTTGCAGTAATTTGGTAATCTAAGAGTCATATGTAATACAGCAAAAAAGACAGAATTTTCTCTGATTAAGAATTTAAATAAAACTACTTAGACTATAGTAAGAAATGGCAAGAAAAATTGGAGAAAACTTTAAAATGACTCCAAATATTAACTGTTTTTCATAGATTGAGTAGTGCAGACTGATATACCAAAAATGGTACCATTAAAAGAAAAAAATGTGTTAAACAGTTTCCCTCCAGTTAAGTATGTGCTGTGTTGTGACAATTCAACTATAACTCATTAACTATTTCATAATAGATGAGGTGAATCAAGATCAGACATATAACATCAAAGAAATTGATCAGTAGTTTGCACTGTTTGTGGTTCCCTGGTTACATTGGGTAGTTTTCTTTCCTTTTGGTAATTACTGACTTACTCCCATTCCTGGGGTCTCCATAAATCCTGCTCAACTGGGAAGTGTCCTAGTAGAAGTCCCCGGCTCTGCTAGGTTTCTCTGTTACCCCAGGCTGGGTTAGGTGTCTCCATTGCAGACTTCTAGCACTATGTTTTTCCATCTTGTTTTTTAAAATGATCTGTTCATGTGTCAGCCTACACTATGAGACTGTGAGTACCTAGCACTGAGTCTTCAGTGTAGTGGCAAAAATGGGCAAGTGTTTGTAGAAGGACTAAATGAAGCCAACTGTCTGGGACTGCAGTTTTGGTTGCTGTGTAGCGCTACTGAAAGTTTTTATCTGTAAAGCTGGATTAAATTTAAAATCACCTAAAATTAATGGATACACCTTAATCACTGCCTTAAACTACTATTTAATTTTTTTCTAAAATAAAAAAAATATTTCTGCCCTCTGGTTATTTAAAGGGTATATTTTAGAAACAGAAAATGGAAGTGTTAAAAAATGTAGAGAAAGTCTTAAGTGCAAATTGCTTCCCAATGTAATCTCTTGAGCTCATATTTAATAAAGATAAGTTACTCAGTCAACAATTGTTCCATGTGTGAGGGTATTTGTACATAAATCACTTACTTTGGCTTGGATCTAACATTGATAGGGCATAATTGATCTTTAAAAGTTTTATGAAAAATCACAGACTGTGAAATTAAAAGCCGTTGAATTGTCTACCTTTGTTTTTCCATCAAGCAACACCTGCTTTCCTGCTAGTGGGAGCCTTATTTTATATGTATTATTGACCAGTCCATCAATTAACTTTGTCTGACAATAATGAACATCATGTTACCTTCTTCTCTAGATCAAAAAAGCTGGCTGGAGTTTTCTAATCTGACAAACTGCCCAACTAGAGTATTTTTCATCCTGCCTCAATGTTTAGTCATTAAAGTGGTATATGGTGTTTTCTGGCTCATGATTTGGTAAATCACTTTGTTAGTTAATCTTATGTCTTGTCATGCTGTGCTAAGAGCTGGAAGTTGTCTAGTAAGCCAGTTTTACTCTATTTATGACCATCCATAGCAAGCTCCATATCTTCAAGTATTACTTTCTGATTATTTATAAATTTGGCAGTATCGTTGGAGAAGAGAAGAGTTGTGGATGGACTGGATAGCACATAACTATCTACATGTGTCATTAAACCTTTGGGAAATACTGTGCTTCTGTATTTGTGTCACCCACCCAAATCAATGGTTCTTGAGAGTATCTGTATTAGTTTTCTTTGCTGGTGTAGTTATCACAAATTTAGTGGCTTAAAATAATGTAAGTTTATTAGTTTATTTCTGGAGATTAGAAGTCCAAAATGACTTAAAAATCACATCTTGCAAGAGGATCCCTTCGTAAGACTTTAAGGATAGTTTTCTTTTTAAACCTTTCTAGTGGTCACTTACATGTTTTGCCTCACGGGCCACTTCTCTATCTTCAAAATTAACAGTCACATCACTGTGACTCCCACTTTGATGGTCCTTCTGACCCAGGTATCATCTCCTCATCTCAAACCTCTTAATTTAATCACATCTGCAAAACCTTTTTCATGGTGTGTTGGGAGTCCTCAAGATTACTCCCAGGTTTAATTATTTTCTAGGAAGATTCAAAAGACGCAGCATCCAGCCATTATAGCAGCGGTTTATTATGAAAATACAAAACGAAGTCAACCAGGGAAAAGGCAAATGGACAGTCAGGAAGAAATGAGACACGAGGTTTTACGGTTCACTCAGGCTGTGTGCTCCCCCAGCAATGATCTGGACAGCACATGTAAAACGCTGCTAACCCAGGGGAAATCACCACAGACCGGCTCTGGGTTTCCACAGGGTCTGGGTTGTTTGGTATAAACCACATTGTTTGCACAAATGTTCCAGACTAGTGAAGCGCTCTTATGGGGACTACCTCAGGTTCAAGGGCCATGTGGTAACCCTGCAAGTGGCCTTCCATACACGGCAAGTCAAGAACATTGTTTTAGCTCTTGGATCCATGTCATGGAAGGCAACTTAGATGTCAGTTTTAGTGATTAATATGGACATATTTTCTTTATTTATTTTCCTGTGGGTGGGGGGGCGTGATTCTGCCCATAGGATTTTACCTCCTGTTCACTGCTGTACCATTGTCTTCCATTTAGTGAGTGTGTGGGAAATGTTCTTGTGGACTGTGGTTAGGCACACTCCCTGAGGCCAAGGCTTAGAGAATAGCTTGCCACCCACTCAGTGCCTGGATAGAAAATCTACTGTGATTCATTCCTTTTTCTTGCCTTCCCCATCCAATCAATCACCATGTCCTGTTGATCTCACTTTCTAAGTGTTTTTCATTCTGTCCTGTTATTATCTGCAGTCACTCCTGTCACCCTGGCCATCATAACTTCTTGACTATCTTTGTCAATAACCTCTGACTGCTTTCAAGCCTCTAGTTCTGCTTCCCTCGCAGTCATTACCCAGATAGAATGGAGTATGTCCTTTCAGAACACAAATAGGTCAGTGTTCTTAGCCTATTAAAAACTGTTCAGTGGTCCCTACTTTCTCAGAATCAATTTTTACCCCCTTTCACCTTGTACATTAGATAGTTCCCACTTCTGTTCAGTTTCTCTTGGTTCCTCAAACAGAACATGTACCTTTGTCTCCAGGGACTTACATGAATTGTTCCTTTGGACCAAACACTTTCCTCTTTCTTTGCCAAGTCAATTGTGATAGTCTTTGCATTTGGGTTTCACCATAAATATTTATTCCTCAGAGAGATCTTAATAGGTATCTAACTAGGACAGGTCCCTCAGTTACCTAGTCCTGTGTACCTGTATTTTCCCTATCATTATTCTCATCACCAAATGTATGATTTTGTCTACCATCCCTCAGTTACTGAGGTACTGTTTTTTTTTGTTCACCATTATATCACTAATATCTATTATTTTGAAAAAGACATAGTAGGATTTCAATAAATATTTACCAAGTGAGTAAATTACTGTTGAAAACTTTCAAGGGTGAGTATATGGCTGGTTTGGAAAACTGTCTGGTAGTTACTCAAAAGGTCAAACAGTTTCCAGATACAGTTCTGCTCCTAGGAATGTGCCTAAGAGATATCAAAGCATATTACATACAAAATTTTTCCCAAAAATTTCCTCACTTCCGAATGGAAGAATGCAAACGTCTGTGCCTAACGGATCATTGACCTGTGCTACAAAGTGGATGAACCTCAGAAATCTGCTACATACAAGGAACCAGGCCCAAAAACCACTTGAGCTATCTAATGAGTCCAGGGCCAGCTGGGACCATGCAGCAAGACACTATCTCAGAAAAAGCCAAAAACAAAACTATGAAGAAATACACTTCTGTCTGTTGTTCTACTTTTTGTGTGTCTATTTGTGTGTCACTATTAATGATAACAAAGGCTATGTAAATACTTCCAAAAACCTTACCACAAAAAATACTAGTTGAATAAGTAAATGATCTGTCCTCTTCCCCAGACCCTTGCATTCTGTCTTTCCTGAAATGTTTAACCAGTTAGTTGACCTCACAACTCAAAGAATCACCCAAGGGCTTCTTGTTTGGGATGGAGCAGAAGAGCTCTATGTAGATTTTGCCATATGAAATATTTAATAATAATAATAACAATAATGAAAATGGAGAAAGTAACTTTAGAGAGGGAAGGAAGGTGATGGCTGGGAAGGGGAAAGAGATTTTTAAAAGAATCGAACAGTGTTATGCACATAAACCTGCTCCCTAAGGTGAATGCAAACTTCATGTACTGCACACAGGTACTAATAAAATAAAGTTTAAAAAATAAGTGAGAAGAAGCTGAACCACACCTTCCTGTGAGCCAGCTGATGCATGGGCTGGGAAATCAGAAGAGCATCCCCCCCACCACATTGATTGGAGGACTCAGGGTGAGATGGTAGCAACTCAGGTGGAAGGAATAGCTGGGTGCTTGTGCTATTTGATTGACTTTGCAGACCTGGGGCTGGTGATCTGGGCATTTATTTGGAGGATAGCAGTGTGCATTGTGGCAACTGTGGGGTATTTCCTCCTGTCTTTTTTTTTTTTTTTTTTTTTTTGGTGCTGGGGATTTAACTTAAGACCTCACTCTTGCCAGGCAGGGGCTGTACCGCTGAGCTATATCCCCAGTCCTCTGTCTTGTTTTGAACTCCAATGTTTTTTTTTTCCACTTTACTGTTTTGTCTTATTCCTGTATCTGGTAACCTGAGCAACTACTTTGAAGATAACAATATGTAGTATAAAAACTGTTGTTAAATTCTTGTCACCTTATTTTGAAAACTTATTTAGCTATTGTTGTTATTTTGCTTTTGTTGTTGTTCTTCAGGTTTGTTTGCTCCTTGATTTTTGTTTTTTTCTTTTTTCTCTTTAAAATAAAAAAATAAAAAAGTGAATGGAAAGGTTGAGGTTTAATAAGATTACTATTGATTCAGTGAGGACATTTGTATGTAAAATTGCCCATCTCATCTCATCATTTCCTCTGCTTCCACCACTGCTAATGGTGAGTGACACAGGCTGGGGTGCTGCAAATTCTGCCATTGCTTTAGACAATGGGAGCCACATCGGCCCATGAGGAAAGCAAACAGCAGTCTGGGAATTGCTGCCCTAAGTGACAGAGAATCACAGGAGCCTTAATAACTGCACGTGTTCACAGGTCCCGTTCAGACTCTCTAGTGGAGGTTTTGCATAAGCAGTTCTTACTTCAAGGGTCCATAATCATCTCAATCAAGTTGGAAATTATTTGGTCGAGTTTCTTCTTAATATGCTACAATGCTAACTAAGCAGACAGCATTGCTAATGGCTAAATACTTAGCATTTTCTTGATTTTCATCATCAGAGAGTATATTAACAACAATCATTTCTACCTTGTGCTTTCTCAGCCCTTAATACCTTATTCCTCTTCTCCTTTATGTACAATACAAAGATAAAGCAACTGAACCCATATCTCTCATCAGGTACTAAATTAAAATGAAAATGGATTGAAGATCTAAGCATTGAAGCAGAAACATTGAACCTGAAGACATAGGGATAGGAAAGGATTTTGTAAACAGAACTGCAACTGCACAAAAAATAACAGCTAGAGATTTAATATCATCCTTCTTAGAAGTCCTACCATGCTTCTATTCTTCTACTACCATTGGTTCTATCTATCACATTGTGTCTGATTGGGATTTGAATATGTGTGATAGTATAAACAAAATTTTTTATTGAAAATGAGATATTATAGTACTCATTCATTGATCATTCTCTGTTATTTGGCTCAGAATGCCCTCTTAATTCTTTCACTCTTTGAATGGTTTTATACTATTTTGTTATGTTTGATATTATTGTATTTGAAACTATGCTCAACTATAGCAGAGAAAGAGATATTGTGATAGCTACTGTTAATGTCTGGTTGTTTTAATGTAAAGTACTGCATCGCCTATGTTGTCCTGTTCTGATCTGCTCTGTTCTGCCCTCTTTCGTTTTTTTCACTTTAAAATAAAATTAAAAAAAATAACAGCTAGAATCAGCAAATGGGATTATATCAAATTAAAAAGCTTCTGCACAACAAAGGAATCAATTAATAGTGTGAAGCGACAACCCGTGAAATGGGAAAAAAATTTGCTAGCTCTTCCTCAGACAGAGGACTAATATCCAGAGTGTATAGAGAACTAAAAAAAAAAAAATTTAGACCACCTAAAATAAAAAACACAGTCAAGACATGGGGAAGTGAAATGAACAGATACTTCATGAGGAACAAGTACAAATGGCCAATAAATATATGGAAAAAATGTTCCACACTTCTGGCCTTTATAGAGATGTAAATTAAAAAAACACTAAGATTCTACCTTACCACAGAAACAATTGCAATAATTAAGAAAGCAAACAAATTAAAAGCAAATGTGGGGGGTGTGGTGTGGTGCAAAAAGGAACCCTCTTCCATTGTTGGTAGCGATGTAAACCAGTACAACCATTATGGACATCGATGTGGAGATTCCTCAAAGGACTAACAGTAGAAATTTCATACGACCCAGCCCTCCACCATGTAGGTATCTTTAGCTAATGACATCATACTACAGAGATATATATATACAGATGTTTAATGGCAGCACAGTTCATAGTAGCAAAGTCCTGGAAGTGACTTGCATACCCATTGACAGATGATACATGTTATAATGAAACACCATTTGGTTACAAAGAAAGACAAATTTGAAGCATTTGTAAGAAAATGAATGCACCTGGAAAATATAACATTGAGTGAAATAAACCAGACATGCAAGTATAAATATTGTATGGTGTCTCTCATTTGAGTGAGGCAAAGTACAAAGAGAATAATAAAAGACAGGTAAAAGGCCACAAGAGGGTGAATTTCTTGCAGATGGGAAGAGGTCCAAGAGATGGGAAGGGAAGGGTGAATGGGAGGGAAGGGGAAATAAGTAGAATGAGGGTATGGCATATGTGGGAACCTAGCCACCTCTATGAATATGGCATCTAAAGATTACATAGCATAAATGAGTTAAGATTAATAAAATCAACAAGAATGAGAATAGGGAAAAAGGAATTAGAAGAGGAGGGAGGTGCAGGGGAGGAGGAGGGATTAAAAAAAGAAACAAACTACATTATGTATATGCACCCACTCCTCAAAATGATTGTAAATTGCATGTACTAGTAAAAATTTTAAAAATTAATTAAAATAAAAGAGACATAAGGCAACCAAAGAGGTAGAGTTAAGGCTTTTTCCTTTCTTTCTTTCTTTCTTTCTTTCTTTCTTTCTTTCTTTCTTTCTTTCTTTCTTTCTTTTCTTTCTTTCTCTTTCTTTCTTTCTTTCTCTTTCTTTCTTTCTTTCTTTCTTTCTTTCTTTCTTTCTTTCTTTCCTTCCTTCCTTCCTTCCTTCCTCTTCTTCCTTTCCTTTTCTTTTCTTTCCTTTCTTTCCTTTTCTTCCCTTTCTTTCTTTCCTTTTCTTCTTTCTTTCTTTCTTTCTTTCTTTCTTTCTTTCTTTCTTTCTGTTTTTTTGAGGCAGGGTCTCGCTATGCAGTTCAGGCTGGCCTTGAGCTCACTTTGTATAGCCCAGGCTGGTCTCAAACTGGCAACAATCCCCCTGCCTCAGCTTCCAGTGCTGGGGTTACAAGCGTGTACCAGCACGACCAACTAGGGCTTCCATGAAAAGTAACTTTCTATGGTCCAAGGAGTTCAAAGCACTCTACTCTGGGCATCTTGTCTGAAAAGCTTTCTGGATCATTTACAGCAGCAGATTGGAGATGAACTGAGACACCCTGGCCAGCCCACATGTGGGAGCTGAGAGGCCAGCACCAGAATCTTGATCTGTGTTTAAAAGACGACACGCAGAGCTCCGTCATGGCACAGTTAGTCTCAGCGCATGAATAATTCTCTAGCAATGATGTAAGGAAGGAACCGCCAAATGAGCCTCTAATTTGCATTTCGGATTATAGACTGAGCTACCGTAATTTGTGACAACACTGAGGACGATTGATCAGTGACAAGTTAGAGCATTAACACTGTCCTTCTGTTGCTTTATACTGTGCTTTTCTTGGGGCAACTCTGAAATGTTCCTTGTGTTGCAGACAATGTCAGTATGGCCAAGCAGCATTTAAGAGCCTAATGAGAAAGAGGACTTATCTCCAAGAGGCAATGTTGCAAGACACATAACAGTCTTCGCGACATCCCCAATCACTTCCCCAGGGCCGTGACATCCCTCCACCTTCTCAGCGTGCACCTCATTCGAGCTGCATTTGTCCTCTTCATCTGTTCAAGTGGGTGCCCTGGCATGGAGAGAGCTGTGCTTTATCTCCCTAATGCATCTTGCTGTCTCTGGCACATTTGTTGTTTGTTGTTGATGGAGGCAGGGCTCAGCTGTTCCATGACAGGCTTTGATAGAGTGAATCAATTTTTTTTTCTTCATGAAATACCCACCAGACTTTGTGCTTCCCCTTTGAAAATGAAGGCTGTTTTATAATAGTTGCTATTAGGAGAGAAAGAAATTCAACACAAGAAATTATTATTTCTGCATTTGGCCATGTTGGATGAACTGCCAGCAGAAAAAAAATTGTTGATTTTGCATAATGTTCATTTAGATGGGACCAACTTCTGTATATCTTATTAAGTATTATGTTTTGCAAACATACTATTAAGAGTATACTGAATTAAGCTTAGTTTTTTATTTTCCTTGGACAGAGATGGACATACACAGACACAGACACACACAGAGGGAGAGAGAGATCATTATTTCCTGTTTTCCTCTGTCCCAGGGGCTGGGAGAAGGGGGGTCAGGAAAAGCAATCTCCCGGATGCTTTGTGAGGATTCAGGAGATTGCTTTTCACCTGAGCACTATCTGAAATTTCCTGTGGACTGTGGGTCTGGAACGTTGGGGTCAAGGCTGAGGATTTGTGATTTAAAGTCTTGACTCTGCATCTTACAAAACCACAAATTAATATTGGAACTAACCTCAAGGGTTCCAGCATCCAGAAAATAAATCCAGCAATAAATTCAGAAAGATCTTTTGCTTCTGAGTGATCAAGTTAACCTCGGATGCCTGATACAATTATTCAAAATCTAAATGAATTCTGAGTTTAAAAAGTATTATAAAAAAATCTAACACTGTAAAATTTTTAGAGTGGAATTTAAAATATAAGTGAATCTAATGTAGGGTTTTAAAAAAAGGGCTGGGCAAGAGACACAAAGCATGTTCATATCCTATCTTTATATATGCTTCACATTGTATCAAAACTCCCCCACAGTATGTACTAACAGGAACATTGACAGCAGAAGCCTCTCTGGTCGGTGGCTGTACTTCCCTTCGCTAAAGGACCCCAGCAGCTTGCAGCTAGTTATTCCAGTTATGTGACCTTGAGCAAAGCCTCATTTTGTCTGCTGTGAAATAGTGCTGTCTCATGGAACCTTAAAGTGCTGAAAGCATGACGCCTGAGACAGAGTAAATACCACACAGTCTTAGTGGTTGTTGTGACTGAGATGAAGTGAGGTACCTCCCTCCCCCGCCCCACCCAATAGAACAGAAGAGAGATGGAAAGTGCTAGAAGAAGCTCTCATTCTGAGGAGGAAGGGCAGGCAGGGGCCACATCTCTGGGTGGGTGGGTGGAGGGTTCACAGGGCTCTGCGCTTTGGGTGCAGGGCTTCTCTGCCAAGTAGAAAACGCCTGTGTCGAGCGCAGACTCCTCACAGTCCTCAGGGAGGGCACACTCAGTGGGCTGTGCACGGGGTGCTGGATTCAAGTTGCCTTAAAGATCGTCACTGAGTTCAATGCTCTGTGTACTGAATTCATTGACAGCCTGGGAGTCATTCCCACAGCGTGAATTGGTTCTTGTGATTACGTGGTTCGCAGGCATGCTCTTTAGGAGTGTCCTCTAAGCTCCACTTTGCAAGGTGTGTCACGGCTTGAGGACCGGGCCATTGGAGCGCACAGACCCCAGGCCCCAGTGTGCCCGCGCATCACCGCCCTGCTCAGCATCCAGGGAGCACGGACCTGCTGTGCATCTCGCGGGAGACACCTCTAATCGGATGTGCCGGGCACAGATGTGTGACAGGCCCCTGTGTTCAGTTACGGGACGTGAAACTTTCATCCTAGTGGGTCAGCTCCAGCTTTGATACAGCTGTGCCAAGTGGTGCAGGGCGAACCGGGCCTGCAGTGCCACGTGGCTGACACATAACTGGGACCCGCGACAGCACGAATGCTCACTGGGATACCTAAGGACTTCGGGCTGTGAGAGCAGGGCAGGGCCAGCTCTGTGCCAACAGCCCTATGGTGCGGGAAGGCTCTAGGGATGCCAGGCAGCTTTGATGGAGAATATTGTCTTATAATAGGGATTTCCACGTTGTTGTGAATGACTTTGAACGTTAGTATTTAAACCTTTCAAGTATACTTCCAAAATACTATAATGCAAAAGAGTGTGACAAATTATGAAAAGTTGAAAATTACTGCTCTGGGACAAGCATGTCTTTAAAAACATGGTGAGGCACTTGAAGGTCAGGCTGCTGAGGCGCCCGACACTCTTATTGGACCAAGCATGGATATCTTGGCTGGATCACGAAATAGGTCTGCCTAAGGTCAAGTGGTCCAGCGACTCGAAGGTCGCAGCACTTGTACAGTAATGGGTGTCTGCAGTTGCAGGTTTGATAGTAACACTTCTACAGACCTCCACAGAGAGAAAAATTCAGGAGCGTTTTAAAAAAAATTGTTTTAACACTAGGGAGATAATACGATATTTACAGATGTGAGTTTGATTCAGTTCACTTATGAATATGCATATATATATATATATATATATATATATATATATGATAGATAGCTATACTGCTAATCTCTGTTAGTTCAACCAAAAGAACAGTTTGTATTTTCATTGATTGTTTGATCATTTTTTTGTGCCTAAATCTTGTAACCTGAACAACTACTTCTAAGATACAGTAACAATAAGCAATATATTAATTAGTGTTAATTTCCTAGTTTTTTGAAGTTCTGTATTGTATCTATTCTTTTTTCTGTTTTGCTTTTTTATTTTATTTTATTTTATTTTATTTTATTTATTTATTTGGTTACCAGGGATCAAACTCACAACCTTGTGTTTACCAGGCAAGTGCTAGAGCCACTAAGCTAAATCCCAAGCCCCTTGTTTTGCTTTTTTAAAATTGAAAAAAAAGAAAAGAAAAGCCCACACGTATTTAGGAGGTTCATGCAAGAGTAATCATATCATTTGCATTGGTTCTTCTCATCCCCTAAGTCCTGCAGGGATGGTGCAGATGAGGGCAGAGTAGCAACTAAGTACACAGAATACGTAGCCCAGATGAGAAACACTGAGTTCAAGAAACTTGGGGTATTAAGGGCACAGCAAGCCTGTCCAATATTTGCTCCCAAGGAAGACACTGGCTGGATTACCTTGAGATGTAAGCAAATCTCAGAGAAAGGCAGGAAGACCTAGTTATCCTGGAGTGAGCAAATAAATCTACTCTCTGACGCAGACAGTGACACTTTCTCTAGCTTTTATGTTATGTGAATTCTCTCAACGAAATTATTATTAATAAATCACCATTGGGGCTGGCACTGTTAAAGACATTATAGAGACTATGAAATCTTGATTTGAACTTGAGTTCTGCAGTATACTAATTGAGTCATCTTGGATAAGATATTTAACCACCTTGTAAAATTGAGAATAACATTTATAGAACTATTGAAAAGCATTAAATTTGATGATGCATGTAAGCATGTAGACCTATCTGTAGTCCCAATAACAACATATTACAAAAGCCGGGCTATTAGAAGGCTGAGAGTTGTAGAAAAATTGATCAGTAGTGGCTTAAAAATTAAAGGCCAGAAACAGTCCAGAAGTCATCAGCTCTTCACCAGTGCTGGGAAGGACAGGCTTGCTCTGTCTTTCTTAGCATGTAGCTCCTGGCATTATTGTGGCAAATTGTTGCTGTTCCTCTAGGCCAGTGGTGGCAAACCTGTGGCATGTGCGATGCACGGCTGTGTGTTATCATTGAAAGCTCTGAGAGGTTGGCTGCCGCTGTCTAAATCTGGGTTTGAAGAAGGAGAAAGAGGGATGGACCCAACGTCTTCCACTTCCAAGTTTTGTGTTTTTATTGTGGAGGAAATGCCCTTTGCCAGTATTTCCGCTATATCTTAATTGGTAGGTTCTGGGCTACTTGGCTACACGTAGCTTGGAACTGGGTACTTTTAGGTAGACACACAGTTGCCCCAACCAAAACTGAAATTCTTTTAAGAAGGAGGACAGACACTGCCCAGTGGCTGCACGGATGCTGTCCCTGCACTAAAGCTTCCTGAGCTCCAGTGCGCTTCTTTCCGGAGCAATGAAAATCTCGTCCTGACAGTCACAGACTCTCATTGGAATAGACTTTTTACTAGACATTTACATTTAATTTGAAAAGGTTAATTCTTCTTGATCCAGTGGTCAAAGGGTAGATGTATTACCAGCTTCCAGATTTCAGACTTTGTGCATAGCGCATTTGGTGAACTCTAAAACAGAACAGAATTAACACATCATGGTTAATAGGCCTGCTGGAAAACCTTATTGCCCCTACCATAGGTACCTTCATTACTTTATATTTTAATCTCCTCTTGTTCATTAGCAGGTACTGTGGGGCATCTTCAGTGAATCAGCTCTCAGCGTTTTGTCTTTGAGCTTCTTTTTCTGTCTTTATGTTATCAGGAATTGGTCAGGTGGGTATGAAGTTATTCTATGTAGATTAGCTCCTTGGAAGTGCATTAACCTACAAGTTCAGGAACATTTATATCAGTCACTTTCCTGGGTATAAATGTTACCAAAATGAATTTATCACTCCTTATTGAGAGGAAATTTAAGTAATTTATTCTAATTTTGGTGATTCTGAATCAGGCACCAAGCATCAGTCATTATGAGATTCTAGTTATAAATATTGATGTGAACTCTTCATGCCAACTTAGTTTGCTGACTTGCTTCTTTCTCAGAGAATGAAGTTTATTTAACTGTAAGCTCCCTTGAGCCAGTGTTGTAGTCAGGGTTTACAAGGGGAAAAATTCAGAACAGGACATGTGATTCATAGGATTATTTTATAATATTCACCCAAAAAGTCAAATGCAAAAGAGTACAGGAGATCTGTCCACACACAAGAGACCCAAGAATCCAGCTAAGGGCCTGGATCCCATGGCAATGTCCTGCATGAGTCCAGCTGAAGACCTAGAGCCCATGCCAATGTCCTCCACAAGTTCAACTGGGGGTCTAGAGCCCACAATAGTGTCTCATGCAAGTCTGCATCCAGGACCTGCACTGGGAAGGCCCAAAGGTCAGTGGTGGAAGCCAGAAAATCTGCACCAGCAGGATGAAGGATCTGTGCCAGCAGGCTTAGAGGTCTGCACTGGAGCCAGGAAGCAATGCTCAATGTAAGGACCACAACTCCTCCAAAGAGAATCACAGCCATCCTCAGTGACAGTGAGTATCCATGTTCTCTGACTATGAAAACAACTGAGTTCGTATCAGTAAGGTATGTAACACGACAAGCTTCTCAAGGAGAATCAGCAGCATTACATCTTCCCCTCCAATTCTGATTTTATGCTCTTGGCAACAGGCCTCAGTTGGGTACTTCACACCCAACACCATGCTGACTCAGTTCAGCTGAGTGTGACAAGTGGACCCTTAGTTAATCCACCACAGCCACTGTTTTCTGGTTCCCTCTAGAGTCACCATCTAAAGGAGTTGTTAAAGCCTTCACTGTTCGGGTGATCCTTGACTTCCCATCAGTATACAAATAACTGTCTACCTCATATATGGTTGAATCACTAGCACCAGCTTATGCATTGGCACCCCTTCCTGCTTTCATGCACTCAGTAGGTTTACTCCAAAGCAGAAGTCAACATTTTCTGCAAAGAGCACAGGCTAAACATTTTAGTTTTCTTGGGCTACAAAGGGTCTCTACTGCATGTTTTTTACTTTCATTCTCATCTTAGAGGAACAGACCTGGGCCAGATTTGGCCCATAGCTGATGTTATTCGACAGTCCTCCAGAACGTATCATTCTTTGTCATTAGAACAATCTCTGGAATTTGTGGAAAGTGGATCCTTATTTAAAAGGTTTTAAAAGATTTGAGAATACTCTATGGCATAAATGTTTCTTGGTCCTCAAAACCGTCTTGCCCACTTTGGGGGTCACATTTCATCTTGGAATTCTATTAGCAGAGAAGCATACCACTAAGATTTCTAGAACTTAGTATCAGCCTTCACCTTGAGTCTACTTAAACTCATGGGAACTTGATTCATTGGAACCTGCCAAAACAAAGGTTGAAAAAATTGCAGGAGTAAATTTTTAAAAATCAGTTCTCTAAAACTATTTAGAGAATAGCCTACTTAAAAAAAAATCTCTGTGAGACCGTGAAGTCCTCCTCAGGACTGTGACTCATTAACTGTTCTCACTGGTGAATAGACTGGCTTTTAATGCAATATTCTACTTGAAATGCCAAGGCCGACTTTCTGGAGCAGACACAACTGAGGCAGATGCACTTATTTATGACACTATCCTATTTAAGGAGCAAAGACTGGTTTCTAAGAACCTTTATGCAACACATTCTGCCTCAGACCCCAAGGTTCTTGCCCTTAGTCCATGGATTCTCAAAGTGGCCATAGATAACCTTAATGTAGCAATGAATACATTAAAATCTGTCTGTGGAGTGCATGTGTGTAATGTGTGCATATTTCTCACCATATGTACATAGGAAACAGAAACCACATCAACTATTTTACAGAGTGAGCAATTAGCAAATTCAAAATTATTGACAAAGAAACTGAAAAGACAAAAAGAACTGTAAGTGATCACAAAGGCAACAGTTGCAGACAGCTGCTGCTATTCCTCCATGGAGGAACAACAGGGAAAGGGTGGAAGCTCAGATTTCTAAGATAGGACTCGGAATGCTGGAACTGAGCTCTAAGAAGGGACCTGGGGCAGCAAGGCCTGATCTCTGAGCAGCTCTCAGTGAGGCTGCTTCTGGGAGAGCTAGAAACTCCTCACAGGGCTTGTGGAAGTTTCCAAAGCAAAGCGCATTGCAGGCAAGAGGAAGCATCAGTGGTGGAAAGAGGATGAGGCAGAAGACTGCAGCAATCAGACACCTGTCTCAAAAATACAAAACAAAACAAAACAAAACAAAACAAAACATAAAAAATAGAAAAGGGCTAGGGATGCAGCTCAGTGTGAGGGTCCTGAGTTCAATATCTAGTACTGAAAAAAAAAAAGAAGCAGTCTCTCTTCTAACCCCAGTCTCACAGATTCCCTAGTGCATCCCCTATTGCTAAATCCTGACAGCTGGCAGGAAGGAAATGTGGTTTGCAGCACACAAAGCTTGAGGCTTAACATTCATGTATTATAGTTGAAACCCTGGACCAGCAGGCCCAAAGATTTTTTTGTGTGTACCAGGGATCGAACTCATGACCTCACACTTTCCAGGCAAGTGCTTATGCTGCTGAGCTAAATCCCTAGCCAGGCCCATAGATTTTTAATCTTCAAATACATAAAGAGGACAGGAACTCTAATGTAAAGCCTCTAGCCCATATTTTTTAATATGTGAGAAAGAAGTTTATTTTATGCATGGAGGGTCTGCATCAGAATTTAGTTTTTGTTTTCAGGATTTTACTATCATGAAGATTAGATAAACCAGTAATAAAACCATAAGGGATGTTCTGGAACTAAACTGGTGAAGTTACGTGCTGTGGTGAATTAACTAATGCTAAATTTGGGTCTTAGTTGCTGTTCTCTCATTGCTGAGACAAAATACCCAGTGCCTAAAATTAAGGAAGGAAAGGTTGATTTAGCTCACAGTTTGTGAAAGTTTCAGTATGTAATCAGCTGGCTCCAAGGCAGAGCGGCATGGCACAGGGGCAAGACTTCCAGGCCACTGAAGACAATGAAAGCAACACAAGAAAAGAGGGGAGAGCAAGCCTCTTTTCCCCCCTTATACTGAAAGTAGGCTGCTATCCCTGTAGAGCGGGTGTAGCGCTCACACCATCTCCCTGCCCTCCCTCCTCCTCCTCAAGTTGAGGACTCTGGCCTCTTGCTGAGTCACTTAGTTAAACCTGTAAACTTCTCAAATTGACACAACGTATCAGCCATTACAACTTGTAACATCCCATTGAACTGAGTCAGCATAGTGCTCCTTGTGGAAGGCCTGCAGATTGCTGGCAACAGCATAAAAAGAGAACTGGAGGGGAAGATGGTATTCTGTTGATCCTCCTAGAGAAGCTTTTTGTACTGGTTGCCCTGACATGAACTCAACTCTTTCATCATTACAAGAGCTTGAGTCCTTGCTGTAGCTGAGGATGGCTGTGGTTCTCTTTGGAGGAGCTCTGGTCCTGACCTTGAGCATTGCTTCTTGGCTTTAGTGCAGATCCCTCAGCCGGCTGGCACAGACCCTTCATCCTGCTGGTGCAGATCTTCTCGCTTCTACCACTGACCTTTGGGCATTCCCAGTGCAGATCTGTGATACAGACTTGCATGAGACACTGTTGTGGGCTGGACTCATGACAGACATGCCATGGGCTCTAGGTCTTCAGCTGGTTTCGTGCAGGACATTGCCATGGGATTCAGGCTCTCAGCTGGATTTTTTGAGTCTCTAGTGCATGGACAGATCTCCTGCACTCTTCAGCATTTGACTTTTTAGGTTAATATCATAAAATAATCCTATGAATCACATGCCCTGTTTTAAATTTTTCTCCATGTAAACCCTGACTATAACAGGTGGTGAGGGTCAGTCATTTCTTTCTTTCAGTGTTCTGCTCCTTCTGTATGGCTTTGCCTGAACAGTGATTTGTGTTTTGGGAATGGAGTAGCACAAATCATCTGTGGTGGTCCTTTGCACTGGGCACCCCAGGGCTTGTCTGTATCACTTTTGGGCTCTGCAGGCTTCAGCGGAGCTTAGAGATACCTGAAGAGGTGAGCCAGTCAGCGTGTGCACCCTGGCTAGGGATGCTGCCCTGCTTAGCAAGGGTGCATCTCTTAGGTGATGAAATTGGAGGCATGAGCAAGCAGCTGCTGGCCGCCTACTCCCCATGCTGGGAACAGGCCACTTTGAAGTAAACACATGAGCAACCAGAGAACAGTGACTGAGTCCTACTTCTGTCAGCCCTGAAACAGCTGCACACTGGCTGCACTTGCTTATGTGAGCCAACCTTCCTTTTCCCCAAAGCTTGATCAAGATGCTTTATTGCTGGTCCTGTGCGGAGCCACTCAGACTGCTTCAAAGCCCAGGGGGGGCATCTCACGATACCTGAGGACATGTCCCTTCTTATCTAGTACAGGCACGCACTGGGATATACACGCATGTGCTGGTTACAGCACTATGCAAAAATGTAAATATGGGATAACAACCTGCATAAGAATGCCACAATAAAGATGTAGGTGGCTCTTAAGAGTACTCTTTTATTTTTTTAAATTAATTTTTTATTTTAAAGAGAATAAAACCAAATAAAACAGAATAAATCCAATCAAAACAAAACAGTGAAAGTGATACAGGACTTCAAAACAGGATAGTAGGAAATCAACAATTGCAACTATAAAGCCTCTTGTTATCTTCAAAATTGCTGCCCATATACAAAATCAGACATAATAAAATCAAACAAAACAGACTGTAATAAAGCCAAACCAAACCAAACATTGAATAAAACAAAACAATAAAATGGAGCAAAGTGAAGCAGTCAGAACAATTTTAGATTTAAAAAACAAGACAGAAGGAAACCCCCCACAGATGCTATATTGCATATTGTTACCTTCTAAATGCTCAGACTGCTGGTTTTAGGCCTTCAAAGTCAATCAGACAATATAAGCATTAAGTTGTTTTCATACCCCAGTTGCTATCACCTCAGTCTGTGTTCCTCTGAATCAGCTGGTTGCTTACAGGATGGGGTGGAGACTTGGCTCTTTTTGTCTCCCAGCCCACACATCAGCTGGCTCACAGGAGGGGCAAATTGGCTTCCTGTTTCTCCTCCTGGCCCATGGCTGCCACTGGCTCATAGGAAGGGTGCTTCTTGTTTCTGTTCCTGGACCACAGTGACTGCTGGCTCCCTCTTACAGTCTTGTCCTCTGTTCTGCTCCATGCTGCTGTTGTTATTGTTGATGTCATGCACACGGCACATGTATGTTCTTTTTTTTTTTTTTTTGGTTCTCTTGCCTCAGCCTCTTGAGTACTGGAATTACAGATGTGCACCATCATCCCTGGCTCACAGGTGCCTTCTTTAGAGCTTCACCTGTGAAAATCTCCCTTGGGCCCTCTGCACCCCCAGCAAGCTAACAAGTACCCAAAATAAAGCTACTCAAAGCAGTTCTTTTGTGTGCATATCACATGTGATTGTTTTAGGAGGAAGTGGGGTGACATGTGGGAAGCACTCTGTGTGACTCCTGTTCACACTGGGAAAGTTGTGGGCACAGATTCACATCCTCAAAGCCTCTCTCACTACCAGGCTGTGTAGAAATTTCTCTTTGTGCCTCTTATTTTGCCCTGCCATGCCATTTGACTTGCCCTTTTCTTAGCAACCTGATATGTCAGGGGCCAAGAAAGTCCAGAGAGGTAGCTACTGACTCACAATGGCAGCACGCCACTCCTCCAGATGCAGGACTATGCTCCGTGTAGGTGACTGTGGGGCCCTGTCCATTTAGACTATAAGGTTGTTTTCCTTAGTTTTTATCTTCAGCTGTGTGCTAGTTTGCTCTGCTATCATTGTGGATTGTTGAATCTCTGTCATTACTGTATTTCTAATTGGTAACACTGAAGCTACACATTTGAATCAGGTTTCCCTCTTTATTATGGTTTCTTCCAGACATGTTACATCAGCTTTGTATCTTGGTTGTTCATGTGAAAAGTCTGGTGACTTACTTATTTTTATGTCTCAGGAGGTAAATGCAATAATTTGTAATGAGAAATATAATTCTGGGGAAGACAGATATATTCTTTTGAGGCACAACACAGGGAGACAAATTAAAATCAGAGGGTTGATTGCTGATCCAGAAGTCAGTGTAACAGGCATGAGATGCCAGTCGTCATTATTACTGCAGATTTGAGAAGACAAATGTACTCAGCTACTCAGAAATTATTTCTGAGCCATTATCAAGCCAGATGGCTAACAATTATTCAGTTGCTGCTACTTTAAAATGAATAATTAAAGAATGACTTTTGTGTCTTAACAACAATACCTTGATATGGGGTACTGCTCCATAATGCCCAAAGCTTGGGGCAAGTAAGGATGCTTCTGGACAGTTTTAAGGACATGGCCCTCCTTGTCTAGTGTAGGCACACAATGGGCAACAGTTACATAAAATTATATGCACTGGCACAGGTAAACATGCATGTGCTGGTTACAGTAGTAAACCAGAATGTAAATATGTGATAATGATCGGTGTGAGAGTTACCCACTAGAGACCCAGGTGATTCTTACTCCATTGGGTTGCTTGCTGTTGCCATGCTGCTCATATCTGCCACTGAGTGGTTTGTTTGGGGACCTCACATATGAATTTACTCCTTCAGCCTCCTCAGCTCTGACTCTCATATATTGCTCAAAGAAACAGGGACGTGTTCAGTTCTAAAAAATAAAAAAGAACAAAATAAAAACTAACAAAGCCAGTGAAAGGAAGTAATGTCTGGAGAATTTGCAATGATATTAATAAAATAATTATTATTAAGAGTGGCCCTGAAGCAAGGCCAGCAGATTGCTGTAGCTGCTGGTTTCAAACAGGAACCTAAAGAGAATTCTTTCTGTGGTCTGTTGGCCATTTCAGAACTTTGGAAATGTAATGGTCAATTCATCAGAAAGAATTAGCAGGTGATTGTGGCAGACTTTCAGTGGCCCGAAGGAGAGAGACTCAGGTGCCTTGGGACCTGCACCATGTGGTTGACTTGGGGTACTGGAAGAACAGGGAGCTCCTCCCCTCTCTGGGGGGTGGCTGTGAATGTGGCAGACTCTTGGCAGCCCAAAGGAGAGAGACCCTGGCACATCGGGACCTGCACCATGCAGTTGACTCGGGTTGCTGAGAGAACAAGGAGCTCCTCCCCTCTCTGGGAGGTGGCTGTGAGCCTGCCAGCACGTGGGCCGAGAATCAGACATCTCATGTTGTCCTGTCTCCCATCCTGTGTCCCCCTACTCCATTAGCAAATGGGAGCCAGTTAACTACACATCTTGTGAAAAGATTGGCTATGTCATTTAGTATGAGCTCCCCGTATGCAAAGATATGGACAACCATTTGGAAGAAAACAAGAGACAATATGACAGATAGTGAAGATCTCTTGTTGTCTAGCTTTGAAATTTATGCTTTCTTATGTCCCGTTCTGTTCTGTTTGGTTGTGTTTAATTTTACCTCCTTTAAAATAAAAAAAAGTTAAAAAATTATTATTAGGGAGGCACATAGCTTTGTATGAGTGCTACCTTGCTTAGTAAACTGTAGCATTGCCAGTTTGATACTTTTAGCTAAGTAGGCTACTAATTTAAGAGTTGGTCCAACTTCACTTTTTTTAGATAACTAAAATAACTATGGTGATCACACAGATATTCTTTGCAGTGAGTTTCAAGTTGCATTAGTGTGGTGAGACAGTGTGTTATAATAAAAAATATCCTCTCATTTCTGTCCTGTGTCCCAACCTCCTCCGCCTTCTATGCATATGGTCTTATCCACCCTACTGCCTGCTGGTCAGTTCTTGAGAATGGCAACCTTAACACATCTAACCCAGAATGTTCAACTCCTCCCTGCAAAATGGATTCCTCTCTTCCTTGTTCTTTTAATACTACCCAGTACCCATCATCAACTCACTTCTGAAGCCCAAATCCCATGTTATTTTTGATTTCCTCTTTTGTTCACATTTCACATTCCCTCCATTCCCTGTGCCTTCAAAGGATACCTCAGCTCAGACATCACAACTTCCTGTTGTGCTGCCACCTGGTGCAAGCTCCTTCCTGTCCCTCCTGGATTCAGGGCCCCCCAAGTGGCCTCCTAGGCTAGTCATGTATCCCCATGGGGCAGTGGTTTACAAACACAAGTCATCCCACATTTTCCACATACTCTGAATGCTCAGTAGGTACTCAATATACTCAAAATAACCAAATTTAACACCCACGTTGAGTTTTTGTTTCTTTCTGTGCTGTTCCAGCTGATCTTAAAACTACTGGTGCAAGTAATCCTCCTGCTTCAACTTCCTGAGAAACAGGGGCTGCACGCATGTGCCACTGTGGCTTTACTAAGGTGATTTTTAAATCCTACTTATTTTATATTTTCTGTAATTTCCATATATAATTTTAATAACTGAAAAGCAATTTAGTTTTACACTTTTGTCTTTATAAGGGATATAGCATTTTCAGTGCAAATTAAAGAAATTATTTCTTGATATGTCTTTGTTTCTTTAATCACTTGGTTTGACACACCTTCTCTGCTGCTTCCTTTTGTTTCAGCTATTTCTATTACATGTTAGATGAGAGGTAAGACTCAGTGACACTGGAGTACAGTGCAGTGTAGTGGGAAGACACACGTCTTAAACTGTAAGGCTTAGGATCAAGTTTTATTTCACAAAGCATTAGCCAAGGAGATTTATCTTATTTATTTATTTATTTATTTATATTTTAAAAGGGATAAGACAAAACAATAAGAATGATATTGGCAAAAATAAGATAGGAAATTCACAAAAGTTATTATATTGCATATTGTTATCGTCTAAATAGATGCTCAGACTACTGGCTTCAGGTCTGCAAAGTCAATTGAACAATATAACCATTAAGTTCTTTCTTTACTTCAATTACTATCGTTTCAGCCTGTTTTCTTCCAAATCAGCCGTTGCCTGGGGGCCTGGGGAGTGTCCTCTCTCCTGGCATCCTGACCACTGCTGGCACACAGGGGGCTTCTACTGCTTCCTGGGTTCCTCCCGGTTGGCCAGCCCAACTGCCAAGTAGCTTTAGCAAGTTGACAAGCTTTGTGTCCTTTATCTAAAAGATATAAGACTGTTAATATATGGCTTACTTATCACATATGATTTTTTTTGGTGAAGATCAAATTGATATTTGAAAGCATTTTGTAAAGTGTAAAACGCTTAATGAATCCTAGCTAAAAATAACAGAATTACATAATAGACAAATGATGAGTTGTAAAATCTGCAGATGGGGTGATGAATTACTTTAAAACACTCACCAAAGTAAATTAAGGATTCAATTGAGTATTGCATTTGTCGTATGCTATAATAACCCAATATTCATATGTATAGGTGATGATGGTTAGATTAGTGGATGTCAGATGCTAACTGAATAAAAATTAAAATGACAAATGTAGCATTGGAACAGCCCTGTTCATCAGTGGAAACAGCTGTACATGGCTCAGAGAGAAACTCCGTTGGTAAGTGGATGGGTTTTCTTACACACTGTTGAGGCAGCAGCTGGGCGGGTGGGAACAGTGCCCTGGTCTGAGAAAGAGAAATCATGCCTGCTGGTCCTGGGAAAGCTGTAAGATGCCCTGAAGGACAAGGATCCTCTTCTCAGGGAAGCATTTGTGTTGTCAGTTCTGGAAGCCCCACAGGTAGTAGAGTTGAGGTCTAGTGAAGAAAGTTTTTCTGTTCACTGGGAAAAACTAGAGTTGTAGCCTTAGAAGGAGCGCTTCGAGATACTTACTCAGTACCAACACGGACTGAGTATTGGACAGGTTGCCAGGACATTTCTATGTTATCGTACTGGATCCTTAGCGTCTTCTCTAAGGTAGATGTGCTATAACTATCAGCTGAGGAGGTCGACCTAGAGAAGAGGTTTACTGGACATGCAATTTTGGGATTCCAGCCTGTGCTGGGTGGTCTTGTTGTCTGGGGCCTGTGGTACAGAGTAGTGCGTTGCAGCTGTGTGCTGTGGGGAAAGCCACTCTCCTCATGGCGGGGAGCAACATGGAGAAAAGGGGAAGCACTGAGCCCCTTCTGTCCCCTTTGAGGACTTGCCCCCATGACCTCCCTACCTCCATGGGGCCTCCCCTCTTGCCTGTTCCAACACCTCCCTGGAGCACCTCCCTGGGACACCACTCCCAACATATGGGCCTCTGGAGGACACATGAGACCCAGACTATGCATTGAGACTCATCGCCCTTGATGGAAGGGAAACCTGCACTCAGAGGAGGTGAAGAAATTGTGAGAATGATGTAAGTAGTAAACAACCAGCAACAGACTGAAATTCAGTTCTACTTGAATGCCAGTGAGTTTCTGCATACAGAGGCCTTAGATCTGTTCACATTAAAGATTTTCAGAGAGACAGATGTGAATATTTTTAGGGATGTTAACAAAGCCTTTGATACTAGGGCATGACACTATCAGAAGCAACAAATCCTAGTGATGTGTGACACTGCCTTCTTAAACAAGAAGGAAAATTAGATTTATGGCTTAGCCTGTCTGAAAGATTAGCGTGACTTTTTTGGCAAAGAAATATTTTGATATTTTGAAGATAGCCTTTTAACTTCCAAAAGAACCTCATCAAATAGGTGTGCATTTAATGTATGAAACCACAGTTTTGCTGCATGCAGTGCTCCGGATGGTCATTCAGGTGTAGGCAAATGGCATAGCTGTCTATAACTCGTGACCTGCTTCATAGAGTCAGGGATGTTATTTGACAAGGACACTGCTTCATTAACATTCTTCTGCTCCACATCACAAAACAGAACACACAGTTTCGGTGAGATCTTTCCAGTCATACGTGGCTTCTTTTCAAATGCTACAAGACAAGATTTTGTGTTGGGACAAATCCAAGACTTAGTGAAATCCCTGCCTTCTTAAATCCAGTTTTCTTTTCACAAAGATTCACGTTTTTTCTAATGTATCATGGACTGACCTAAGGTGCTCCTTTGTATTTTGTTAGCTTCACATTTTTATTGGAAAAAAATCTTTTAACACCAAAAGAACTGAGGCTTTTGTTTTCAATTTATGTTTTGTTATGAAAGTAAAATCCAAGAATACAAAACTTGATTTCAATCATTTTATAGTGAGGCTCTGTAAAATACATTTGAAAAAAATCATATGTCCATAATATAAAGAGAAGTATATTCCTTTCATCTACTTTTAAAAGAAGAATATATGTGTGTGTTAGTATGGAAACAAGGATGTATTGTATATTCACCACCCATGGATAGCAGTAGTAGTATACTGCTATTTCTGTATTATCTGGAGTCAACAGTACTTTAACATTTGCATTCTTATAAACAGAATATTCAACATAATGTCATGTTTTAAATTGTCTTGAAAAAAATTAAAGACAAAAAATTTGGCATCTGTTTCTTATGGACTCTGAAGTCAATCTGTACAACCTATGTCACAGAAATGATATTTCAAAGGAAGGAAAACCCATTAATTAGACACAGTATAAGCAGAGATAATTCCATGATCTTTAAGATATTTTCTTAATTGAACCAATTGAACTTAATTGAACCAATTATGAGGTCAATTGCCTTATCTGATTGAAATCAAGGACGGCAGATATCCTATTGTATGACAGAGTCAAAATGTCCTTTATTTTAGAAAAACTTCATAGCTTTCAGAGTCTCTGCTCTGTACAGTGTTTATTTTAGAAACTCTAGTTTGTAAAATTTTAAAACTATTTTAGTT
This sequence comes from Dolichotis patagonum, assembly GCA_004027295.1. NCBI lineage: Eukaryota > Metazoa > Chordata > Mammalia > Rodentia > Caviidae > Dolichotis > Dolichotis patagonum. The sequence goes on from PVJX010004260.1 coordinate 58,414, forward strand.
TGCAGAGTACTTTGTATATGGTCGGGTTGTGTCTGAGCTCTCTGTTTTGTGTTAACAAACTGCCTGCTGAATTGGAGGGCTGTAACCACACAGACTCTGGCCTGTGGTTTTGTAGTGATTCTTTTGTCACACATGGTGGCAGTAGGATCATCTGTGCTGCTGTATGTATCTGGGAGCTGAGCAGGACACCTCGGTTATTCACACAGCCTTTCTCTAACAGGTAAGCTGAAGTTTCCACACAGGTGGCCTGGCCCTTGGTAAGCTGATGTTTATTTTAACCTTCTGCATGTGTCTTGTGTGCTAATATTCCACTGACCTGAGCAAGTCATGTGGCTGTGCATCTGTGGCTGGTAGGAGATGTGGCCCATCAGGAGTTACTAGTGTGTCTCCCGCACGTTACTTCTATTAAGATCCATCTACTTCTGCCCTTTTAGTCCATTAGTAATTTAGGTAGTATTAATAGGCTGTTACAGTCTGTGTAAAGTCTCCTGCAGTCATAGGGGCAGACTTCTAGGGTTTGTGATTGACTCGTGGTCCGATGCTGGGATTATGGGCCTACACACAATATAAGGACCGGATAGAGTCTTCTCTCCTCTCTCCATGATCCTTCCTTTTTGCTCTTGTTGCTTTTGCTGCCTTCTGTTGCCATGAAATGTTCTATTGCCCTTGTACTATGCCACCCTGCCTTGGAGCCAGCCAAATAGGAACTGAAACCTCCACAAACTGTGGGCTAAATAAACTTTTCTTTCCTTCATTTTAGGTGTTGGGTATTTTGTCCCAGAAACATAAGCAAAGTAACTAATACAGTACCCTAGAGTAAATGTGCAAGAAAGAGGGTTCAAATAGAAATGTTGTGAGTGCCTTCTGTTTCACACACAACAAATGGGAACCAGGTGTACCCATTTAAAACATCAAACACTTAATTTCCTCACACAGGTTGTGAAAGTTAGGATAAGCAGGAGTTGGGTGACTTTGGTTTAGAACCACTCATGTGACTACAGTTATTGAGAAGGGCTGAAGTCATTTTGCAGTTAGTGGGCTTGGAGGAGCAATTTCAGATGGCTTACCACATGGCTGTTGGTTGGAAGTCTCAGCTCTTTGTGGCTGTGGGTACAGTTCCTTACCATGTGGACCTCTCCACAGGGCTGCTTAAAAGGCAACTAGCTTCATGCCAAGGTACCTCGCTTTGCTAAAGAGAGTGAGGTGTAGGAGGGAGAGAGAGAGAGAGACAGAGAGACAGAGAGAGACAGAGAGAGACAGAGAGAGACAGAGAGAATGAGAGAGGGGCTGGAAGTTGGAACTGAACTACACAGGGTGTGAATTTCAGGACAAGAATCACCGGTGGCCCTCTGGTAGGCTGCCCACTCCAGTGTCCTTAATGGTAAGCCATAGGTGTTTTTCTTATTTTAAGCTTCTAGTATTTTTCAATATTTTAAGCAGTTATGTGAGACAAAGCTAAATAAACCAAATTCTGTATGAAAGGTTCTCCACAGTGTAATTAAACTCCAATTTATTTGTATTCTTTATTCTCATCAGGGAGAAAAAAACCATTTTTTTTCAGAGTAGAAACAATTATGACAATATTTACTGAGAATTTGATTCTCCAACCTGCTAGGAGTGTTTTTGGAATGTTTGAAAACAATTTAGAGAATATGGCCTGAAATGGAAACATTGCTGTCTTATTCATATTCATTGTAGAAATAATTATAGATTATTGTTAGCAAACTTGTCTTTTTTAAAAAAACAAACTATAAATGGGGTAGTAAAACTGTGTGTGGTATGAAAACTAATTTCCATATTGACCAGCTCTGTTACTGCTTCTCTGCTGTACTCCTGGTGGAGCTGTTGGTTAAACCCTGTCTTTAACACATCCAAGAAAATTCTGATCCTGTGTACACAATTATTAAAGAGAAAGTCACATTCGATATAACCATTTGACTCAATGCTACACACTTTGTGTGTGTGTGTGTGTTTTTGATACTACGCACTTTGATGACTTGACTTGGGAAGTGTGTAAACACACTGGCTTCCAGTCAGGGGCTCGTGGCTTCAGCCTCCAGTTAGTTCATCTGTACTGGCTACGTGTCCTTTTAGGTGCTCGGTTCACAGGGGTTGTGTAAAAGAAACATCAGGTTATAATAGTTTATAAGTGGAATTACTAATAGGTGAATAGTCCCCAAAATGTTATTAGAATTAGTGGCTTTGGCGAATGCGGAGCATACTGCCTAGCAAGACCTTCCTCTTTATGATAATGTCTTGTGTGTGTTTAGAAAGAAGAGATTAAGGTACTAGGTGAGCTACAGCTGAGAGTGTATTTCCTTCTTTAGTGTGTCTTCTATCGGAGCATTTCTTTAAGCAACTTAAGTTGTGTTACCACAGGCACGTACCATCCGTCTCAACCATTTAGCTATCCATCCGCAAAGAAGATACGATTCCCACCCTCAAGTTTCACAATCTAATGAAGGTTTATGTCGCAGAGAGATGTGAAGAGATAACTCAGTCTGAGCCCAGCTGCTGCGTTCGCGATGTGTCTCTTATTAGCCGCCAGAGGCACCAGGGTTTTCTGGGTGGAAGCCCTTCACCGCGCGGAGAGGATCCCTGAAGAGCTGACGCCGTGTTTGATTCCTCGAGATGAAGAATAGTTTCTCAGGTGGGTAAGGAAAGGCTCGGCTGTGTGGCAGGGAGGTGGGGTTTCTGGAAAGAGACTGCGGTGGGTGTGGAGAGGAAAGGGCAGAAGAGTCTGGTGTCCCTCACCGGTGTGGTGTGCTGTCCAGGATGGACCGGAAAGGCAGGACCACAGATCAAGGGGTGCTCGGAAGCCTTCCTAACGAGCGAGAGCGTTATCTAGAAGACACTTGGGGACTCTTTCAAGGGATTCTAAGGGGGGAAATGAACTGATTAGCACTGCTGGAATACAGCCCTAGTGCAGAACGTGGTGGGACAGCCTGGCCGATCTCTTGGGGGTGGTGTTGGATGACAGCAAAGAGGGCAGCACTGGTCCTTAACCTGGACGCGGAGGAGGAAAGTAGGCCGAGGAAGGGCAAGGGGGCTGCTTAGCATCTTGGACAGCGCAGTCCGCGTGGCGGAGGCGATCCAGGCGGAGATGTCCTGTTGGATGACCTTAGCCATGGAGGGCGTAGGAGACTGCACTGAGCCCCTTTCTACAGCAGCGGCGTGTACGCAGCTCCCCAGGGGTCGGGAGAAACGGGTGAGCCTGGCTGACTCCTGAGCCTTGGTGCGTTTCTGGACCGCTGGTTTGGTCTAACCCAAATGGGCCTTTCCCAGCCCACCTTCTACTGTTTTCCACATTCATCATTCGTTCCAGCCACACCGGATGATGGCGCAGAGCTGTGGGCAGTTGATACGTTGTCATGAGTTGGATTCCTCATGCTATTCCAAATGGAGTGTGTTCTCACATTTTTGTGTCTCACTCTTCCCACTTTTTATGTCTCACTGAAGTTCTGCTCCAACCCCATCTCTATAGGACTCCCTCTCTACCTGGACTCTGTTATTTCTGACGATTTCTTATGCATAGCTTCTAAGTGGAGGGGGCAATGAATTTTTGTATGTTTTCAGGACTGTATTAAACATATATATATGAATTTAATATTTTATATAGATGAAATTAACTGTTGACAATCTAAAATATCCCATATATAAATTATTTACCAGCCGCAGCCACCCCAGGGCGGAAAAACAAGAAGCCAGAGCGTTTCCTGAGATCTGCGCCATGTTGGAACTTGGGCGCCGAGCCAACCAGTAAGCAGCCTTCCGCCCTGGTAAGTGACTGTGGTCTGGGGAGCCGCGGCCACCCCAGGGCGGGGAAACAAGAAGCCAGAGCGTTTCCTGAGATCTGCGCCATGCTGGAACTTAGGGCACCGAGCCAACCAGTAACCCGCCTGCTGCCTACCGGGGCAAAACATACCACATCTCCCCCCCCCCCATTAACAACTGGGATCCGGGGATCTGGGTGTCTCTTGGGAGGTGACCATGCTTGGTGCAGCAGGTCGGGGGAGTTTCATTCTACTGTCTCTGAAGGCAGATATTTTTATCGCCGTTTTGCTTTGTCCTGATTAACGGTGTTGCTCTATTCAACTCTATTCTACTCTGTTTTGATGTGTTCTATAATGTTGTGTATTTCTTTGATTTTGCTGTACCTAGTAGAAGAACTATTGTGAAGACAACGAGATATACAATGTTGCCTGTTACTGTTGTCCTGCTGACCTGCTGTGATGTTCTGTGCCAATTTCACTATACTGTCTCAATTGGCTTTATTCCATCCTGGTTTTTTGTAACTGTTTGCATCCTCACTGTGTGTTCACTTTGTATGCCTTAATTTTGTAACATGAACAGCTATTTCTGGGAGGACAGTATGTGGTTTGTCAACTAGTGATTTATGGGGTTTTTTTTTTGAGATTTTGTATTGTTTCTACCCTTTTTTCTGTATTGCTTTTTTTTTCTCTCTCTTTAAATAAAATTAAAAAAAATTATTTACCTATATGTATTATTTGGTCTACACTGTGCTTACCTTTTAGGTGTTTTTTCTTAAACAGACAGTATGTCATAAACTTTATCCATGTCAGCAAATATGAGGATGTAACTCCTCTAGAGTTACATGGTATTTAAACAATTAAATGCACTTATTACATTCAATGATTTTTTTGAACAGTACTTATTTCCCTGTTAATTTTGTTGTTGTTGTCTCAGCTGGCTTTGAACTTCTAGTCCAAAGCAACCTGCTGAGATAGTACCACAATGCTCAGCTTCCGTTTGTTAATGTTTACAGTTGCTTCCTGTGTTTCCCTAGTTTTTCTGGGATATTGTTCTCTGGGTTGCTTGCTTCCTATGTATATTGAAGCACAGGCATTGACAGCCTTTGTCTGGACTGATTTTTTAGTTTTAAAGGATGATTCTGTAACCCACAGCCCTGGAAGGTAGAATTGTGAGTTTCTAGAGAAAGCAGGCAGGGCCACTATCTAGCATAAGAAAGACACTGTTCCCTCCCAGAACAAAGGCTGGGCAAGTTTGCTTGTTATCAAAGACTTGGATTTCCTAGGCTTGAAGTGCCTCAACTGGGCCCCTGACCTCATGGGACCCTGGGATGAGAGGAAATCACATGAACTTTAGTTCAGGCTCTTTGCTGTGTTGTGACGCTGTTGTCTGTTGTCTCTGGCTTAGTTTTCTATTGGCATCTGCCAACATCTGTGCAGCTGCAACAGGATCCTGTGTTATTTTAAATCTTAGGCTGCTTTCTCTGTGTTGTTGCTGGGGTTTTAGGAACTAAGTGCTTGCTTACAGGCTAAATCTTACATCCATTTTAATTTCTTTTAGCTGTCATGCAAGCATCAGCACAACGTTATTCCCCCAGTGTGCAGGTGAACAGACTTCATGGAGATGTGAATAAATTGCTAAGACTACATGAGCAGGACATAGTGGAGAGGGAGTCAAACCCAACTTGAAGTCCCAAAGTGTTGCTTGTGCATCAGTACAGACTCTGTTGTTTAAGCTAAGCATCATCCTGGAAACCATAAGTACTGCAACTAGGCCAGTTTCTTCCCCAAAATGAAGCAATAAAGGAAATATACACAGAGGAGGGCAGATATTTGTGCAGAAGTCTCCTGTTAACTCCTGAAGTAAAAAGACAAGGGATAAACACTGTGTATACACAGCCCGGGGAAGGAAATACATGGCAAAATACACATCTCAGACATACGCCTTGCTGTCCAAGATCATACTGTCTTGTTGGGAAGGTGAAATTCACCCACACGAAGCAATTAGAAGGTGTTTAATTAAGCTCCATATTGAGGCTCCATAACGAATGGCTGAGGCAGTAAATATATTACCAGTGACGGAGAGGCGTGATCAGTGAAGGTCATATTCCTGTGGACAGTGTTTCTGGAGGAGGTGAGGCTTGAGCAGAGCCTGGAAGAAGGGAAAGTCAGTTCCAGGTAATGTTAAAACCCTAAGGAAAAATTCCAGGAGAAAGCAACACTCTTGTATGCCAGGAAAAAGACTTCTTGCACTTACTTTTCTCTTTATAGGAAAAGAGCAGTTTTGCAGCTTTGTGTCTGTTAAAAAAATCACAACACACAGCTGTACCCATACACACAAATTCAAAACACACACAAAGCAACAAAACTTGCCCTGGTATTTTCTCATTTGCACTTAACTCAGTCAGCGAGCCTTTTTCCTGGGGTGGATGTTGCCACCGGCTCCTGACATTTTTAACTTGATTGGATCCCTGCAGTGCAGTCGACTTCAGCCTACCTTTTTTAGACCTCTTGAAAGTTTTTCAATTTATTCAGCAGAATATATCAGCCTGTCAGCTCTGCAGAGCTGGTGCCTGCAGAAGATATATCTTTCCTCTGCAGGTGGCACTGGCTGCCAATTTTTCTTGGGGGCGAGCTCTAGTTCTGAAGTAGCCCTCTGTGGCTTGAGTGCCAGTCACAGTAGGGCCGCTCTCCTTTCCTGTCTCCTGCTCTATCTGGGTAATGGCTACACCTGCTGCGAGTGAGTGGCGAGAGGCGCCTATTGTGCTATTTCTTTGCTTTGTGATTAGCAAATTACTTTTTGCTTAAACTGGGTCATCTCATCTCTCTTTCATTGCCTGAGCAATTTATCTGCCTCTATCATTTCCTAGATGTTGATATCCATGTCACTTTGCTTCAGATGGTGTGTCCCTGGAGTCCTTCAAGTCCCTGCTATCTGTCTTCCCTTTGATTATTTGCCATCCACTCTGCAGAATGGCTTTGCCTCCTCCTGCTGTCCATCCTCATCGTGTGAGCAATCTGGCTCAGCCGAGCTGCCCCACCAGGCTTCAATGAGGAGGCGGGAAGATTTCCTCTGGGATCTGCAGAGACCTTGAGAAGGGGCCTCCATCTACTCCTGATTACACAAGGCAGAGCCTGAAGGCGAAATATGCCCTGGCCGTCAGCTTTACTCAGTGGACTTTATGAGGTGACCCTGAAGTGAGAAGTAACAGCGCAAGAGGGAAAACACTTCGCTTTTGTTTCTGGCATTTCCTTCTTTCATTTATTCTCTGCTCTTTTGACTTTGAGCTTCCTTTTTCTTCAGGGGCAGCAAGTTACCAAGAGATTAATTTGCTTTTAAACTTCAACCAAATGAATCATAATTCCAGGCCTTGTCTTGAGACATCCTAAGTTCTGGTAATAGAAGAGTCCAGAAGAGGGCTTGCGGTTAGTTCTTCATTCTTTGTAGAAGGGAGGACCCTTGACCGTCCTGGGCAGATGGGTTTTGATGCTACTTTTAAGTGTCTCATAAAACAGACTGTGGGAGGAGAGCCTGGCTTCTGGTAGATGGGTCTTCTTTTTTAAACAAGTAACAGTATTAATGAGGATCGTATACTATTAATAAAACAGCTAAGGAAAGGACTGGAGAATTATGCTAGCTAATGGTCTGAGGAGCAGTTACTGTAAACCTGATTTTATGATACATTTTAGGAGAGCAATTTGCTCATAAGTACTCCCTCTCTCATGACATGTTGCATATAAAGTCTGATCCTAAAAACATCTTTAAAATACCTTCAAAAATTATAGGAGACAAGAGAGGATAGCTTTCATATGCTAAAGAAGTTCTCTGAGGCTTTTGCCACCCTTGAAGTAGAAATCCTCAATCAAATTATTTCCACTAAAGATTTACCCTTAGGAAAACTCCTAGTAAAATGATAAGGTCAACTCACTGAAAATGTTTGAACTTCTATAAAAGAATGAGACATTCAATCAGGTGATAAGTGGCTCACAGGTGTCTTGTTTCTGGATTTCATTATGATCAGAAGAAGTCTTTGCTATTTTTTAGAATTATAGTGCTTGAAGTTTTAGTCATGCTAGGGTTAATTTAAGCATGGAGAAATTTCTCTCTCCTCATGCTCACATCCATCAGCTGAATCTTTCTTAGAGGCATTCATATTAGTAAAATCCCCTTCACCCCATCCACAATGCCATAATTTCCGGCAGGGCCAGGAAAATGAGTGCAGAGACATTTCCCTCCTTAGTTACCCGTGTGAATTTCAACCTGGAGTTAAATATCTCTGGCTTTCCTTAAACCAGAATGAGACAGGAGAACCTCATTGTATCACAACTCAACTTGATACTTTTCTATTTACTTTGGGCTGGACAATGAAGAAGTACTTTGAAGAAGGGTATATGGGCAATAGGGATGGTTACAACTTTCAAGCTTTTTCTAAGTCAAATCTTCAAAGTGAGATTTTAAGATTAGTATTTTTTCCTTTCTATATATCCCCCAAACATAAAACATACTTATATTTAGAATAAGTATGAAAATAGGAAAACACATCCAAACACTAAATCCTTGGACTGTAACTTATTCTGCCAGTGTTCTGTAAGACAATCAAACATTTCTAATAAATCTTAACTTGATAAATAAGCAATGCCTTGCAGATGAATAGTACATGACACTGAACATCTCATGATCACAAGTGAGTCAATCTCTCTCTCTCTCTCTGCAGGATTATAGATGATCATCTCCCAAAAGCAAGAGGTCATGAAGATTTCATCTGTGAAGGATGAGGAGGAGAATGGTGGAGGAATTCCTCACTTCACATAAGATTAAGGAGATGAGTAAAATGTGGGAAACAGTTCAAAATTTTGTAGAAAAGCAACACCCAAATAAGCCTGTGTAGTGGGAGTGATGAATTTGTTTAAAAACAATGCAATGTCACATTTCTTTAAAATCCTCAAAAGGAGGCAAATACATCATTAGATAGGTTCCTTGTTAAAACTGCATGAAAAGAAAAAGGTTCCACTGAGCCAATAGATCAAAGTTATTCCATTAATGATAGTGAAAGTCATCCTACACAATAACCCTCCTCTCTCTTTTCTCCCTCATACCAGCCATGAATGTTTTTCAAAGGTAAGTGCAGGTTAATTTATTTTTATTTATGTTTTATTGTTTTATGTTTCTTTATATTTTATTACATTGTAGTATTGTAACCATTTTTATATTAATATTTTTGGGTTGTGGAATGAATCAGTTGAGTTTCCATTATTTCTTATGGAGAAATTCACATTGATATATAAATACTTTAGATTGCAAGTATATTTGTGGGGCAAATTATGCTTATAAACCAAGGTTTTACTGTGTATACTTCATTTGTGAGTTTCTTGATATTTTCCACACTATTTCTTCTTTCTGCTATTTTTAGGTCAATCACCTATAAATTGTTTTATTAGTGCATCCACTGGTAAAATATTTTAACATGTACCTCCCAAATATCTTTAAATATGTGTATATATAATACCCTTACCATTTTACTAATGTTGTATATGTTGAAAATATATACAGAAATTTAAACTTCAGCCAAAAATAAACAAATAAACTTACTTCAAATATCTTACCAAAATTTAATCTGTGGTCTCTGCAGGAATATTTTTCAAACTACTTGTCTAGCTTACAAACAACCTTTAACTGGAATAGACAACAATCCATAAATATGCACAGCTGGTTGGACTTCAGGTCCAGTGTATGAACTACCCTGCAGGCAAGTGGACTTCGTACCACCTACACCATGTAACTACTTTTTCCCTGAAGTCACCTTGTCTCCCATGCATGGTGCTGTCCACATAATACACAGACTGAATGAAAGTCTGAGTGTCCATTTGAATATGAAAAGCTAGGAAACTAGCAAAACTTCATTTTCATGTTTTAAAGATAGGCTGACTATATATTTTAATGCTTTCTTTTCAGTCACACAAACAGCCTCCCTGAAAAGGGGAACGTTATTATGGAAATAAGTATTTTTGATGTTCTGAGTTGAAAGCCTAAAACACAAAAGTATCCACTTAATGTCTTATTTATAATGTATGGTGATAGGTACAAACTAAAGTGTTCTAGTCAAGAAATCTCAGTAGGTCCTCAGTTAAATAAGGTAGCTATGATTCTCAATGACTGTTCAGACTCACCTCATTTAACTTTACTACTCTGTATGAATTCCATTAAAAACAGCCTTTTAAGGAGAAGTTTAACAATTAAGTTCCAATTAAGCTCTTTCAAGTACAGGTTAATTCAGATGTGCATTTACTGAGATGTAGTGTTAAACCCATGAGACATTTGTGAGAAATATTCTCAGCCCTCATGGAGTTAACGTGTTCATCTAAAATAAAATACCCTAGAACTGAGACTATGAGATGCAAGAAAGTTCCCATGAAGATCCAGCTACAGATACTCTGGGGCTGTTGGAAAGCTACAGCGTTTAGTAACATAATGAATCATAGAAAATGGGTCCATGAAAAATGGATATAAAAAGATCAAGGTTGTTTAGACAGTGAGAATATTTAAAACAGTGCTCCAATTACTTCCTCTTCATTTTAGATTACTGAAAGGATTTGTTTGTTATGTAAATTTGGAAGTCACCATTCTATGTAGTTATAAAATTAATTTCTTCATACTTTCTTGAAAAAGCTTAGGGTGCAATATATGTAACTCTGGAAAAGACAGCAATGGCTTCCCCTAGTCTAGGGATAAATACAAAATGGTGTGTTTTCTCTATCTTTTTCTCTTTTGCTTTGTTTCCTCCCTGGGGGATTCAGTGGTTTATGTTGCAGCACGCACCCCACCTCCTCGCCATGCTATTTGCATGGGAATAGTTGACGGCAAGATTGTCTTCAGATTATGACCTAGGAATTTTTGAGACGTATCTAAACTATTCAGTTTGATTTGTACAAAGGAAGCTAGCATCAGGAGGTAAAACTTCTTAAAACCCAAGTCTGTTAAAAAATTTAATACTAAGTCTCTTTTTGTGTCGTGTGAAATCAGTGAGTGTATTTGGGGATAGGTAAAATGAAGACTCTTTCTCATCCTCAAAAGCTTCTTAATAATAACATTTTGTTCTTTCCAACTTATGTTGTGAGGATTAGACATTTAAAATGTTGGATGTAGTCCATTCACATATTGTATATCCCTTGGACATCAAGCGAATTTTGAATTCTCTTGTAGTGTGAGATTCACATTTTTTGTCCAAGCGATGTTCAGCTTTTGTTCCATTAGCATTTTTAAAAAGTATCATAATCTATTAATGTTTTCCATGACCTTCCAACAGAAAATTGTGAGGCAATACAATTTTCCCCCAAAATCAATTCGAATTATTATTATGCAAGTATTGAGTGTACTACTGTGCATTTAAAAGCATGTGCTTGACTTTCCTAAAATTAAGGCTTAATGAATAGGCTTTTACTGACTATTGATCAGTAGTCAAACTTCAGAGCTATCTATGAATCTTCATGTTCCAGAAATTGCTGGAAATATGGAGGAACTTAAAAGTCTTACAGAGGATTTGGTGTTAATCTACTATTTCTCAGTGTTTTGGAAGTAGTCTTTGTAGACACTTTTCAATGTTAGTAGTTAAAAAAAGTTTCCAAGGCCAGTTGACCATCAGAATCATGGTGGAGAACAAGGTCTCCAGCTCTGGCCTCAGAAATTCTTATTCAGTGATCTGGGGGAAAAGAGTGAGAGTGGATAGACACCAGTATTTTAACAACTTCTCCATAGGATTCTGGTAGTAAACCAAGGTTTAATTTAACTATGAACATAATCAGATTTCTTACTATAGTACTTAGGAGAAGAACAATAACCTTCTAGAGGCAAAATTTTGGGAACTCCTAGAACAATATGCCTAACACAGGAGATATGCTTGGGTCTGCTTATTGCAGTATTCTGGCAAAAGCAACATGACTTTGCTCCCTGGTGTCAAAGCCTGACAGACTTAGCAGGAGGGTGTAGTGAGAAGTAGCCGCAGTCCTGGAGGGAGGGCTATGGGAAGCTGCCTTTCAGGTCCTGATAAATGGTGTGTAAGAGGACAGAGGCCCATAGGGAAATGAGTTAATAGGGTATCAAATTCCTGCCCCTCCCCACTAAACTTGATGTGGAGGAGAGTTAGCTACCTGGGTGTGAGAAAGTAGTTTGGGAAAGCAGCTCAGTGATTCTGTCCAGCTCCCTTGGACTTGTGAGCAGAACACTGCTGATACACAGGAGAAAAGTAGCTTCTGCCCAGTGCCACAGCTTGGTAAGACACAAAGGAGCTAAGTCATGGAGTGGGGCGGCTGGCTTTACAACAGGAAGGGGAAGCCAAGTGTTGGACTCACACCAGTAAAAACTACTTTATGTGAAATCCAAAGTGAGGTGCTAGGGCCAGGGATTTAGCTCAGCAGCATAAGCGCCTGCCTTGCAAGCACGTGGTCATCAGTTTGATCCCTGGTACCAAAAACAAAACAAACAAGCAAACAAAAAACAAGATCAAAGTGAGGTGCTAGATCACCACATGCAGGATTTATAAATGGAAAATACACGGCAAACCTATGACAGGCATGTTATTATGTTTTCCTTTTAACACAAAATGGTAATGTAGAGTAGATTTTTCTGAACTAAAGCTCCATCATTTAAGTTTAATTGCAGCATGGGCACTTTGTAATAAACACATGGATTTTGGGTTGCAGTGTGGCCCTTGGTCCCTCAAAGGTTTGCCATCACTGATGTAGGGGTCATTCATTCCCATAAAGACTATTAAAAGACTGAAAAATGCAAGGTCATGAGTTTGAGCCCTGGTACAAAAAAAATAAAAGACTATTAAAACATAATGAAACTGAACTTGGGGATAGACATTGCCAAGAAGGGAACGTGTGCGCACACGGGTGTGTGTGCGCGTGTGTGTAAGGCTGGTGGTGTTCTGTCTTCTCCACATGGAGTACAGTGTGGGAGGCTCTAGTGTGACCACACAGAGCACATCAGCTGCATTCTCTCGGCTTGGGGAACATGACGGTGCTGGGTGCTGGCCTCGAGTCTGATGGCAGGTTAGAGGTGGCAGTGTGAGAGCTGGTTGGAGCTATGGGTGTCTGAGTGTTTTCCATGTGGAGCCTTGTGGAAGGGGCACTTTGCCCACGGTGGGGAGTAAGGTACCTTTTACACAGTGAGAATCCAAGTTGAGGGGTCACTGTGAAAGCCAGGGGCTCAGGAAGAGTAGGTGTCTACCTGTCAACAGGACAGAATTGGAATTTTCCAGTGAAGGCGATGTAGGAGAAGCCCACACAACAACCTGCAAGGCAGCATGAGTGTTAAATACTCTTCTCAGAAAGACCCCTTGCCAGAGTAACAGCCCCTCCTGGTGGTGTCTGTACCCTGTCCCTTAGTCCTTTCTATCTGTGTCAGATCCTGAGCACCTAACTCTTGCTTGCCAAACTGGTGGAAGAAAAGGAGTAGAACCAGAATGAGGAAGGGAGACCCCCCTTCTCCTCTGTCACTACAAAATGTCTCTTTAGGCTCAACTGAGCTGGAGGAGAGGAAACACTAGGTAAAACCATGTTTTGAGTTTTCATTATTACATGAACTAGTTTAATATACCTAATTTGCAGTGTTTTTTGAGTTACAGTGACTGAAGGATTGTTTCCAGGCATAGAGGGCAAAAAGATTTTCTTCATCCAAAAAATGTTTAAAGGAAGGGAAATCAAAGTTAAAACTGTGCTTTGATCACCTTGGGTTTATTCAGTATATCAGCTGCAGGTTGGCAGGTTAGGAAGAGGATCTGAGGTGGTTATGTGCTCTGGGGAAGGATGTGTGGTGTAGAGGGCTGGTGTCGAGGGGTGACAAAGTCAGAAGGCAGAAGTCTAGTGCTGTAGGATCAGAGGCAAAGGGGTGAGTTCAAATTCTTCAGTTTGGGGAGCCAGTAAGAACCCCTCCCACCCTGATACAAAAGAAAAATAAATGGAGCAAAATGTTTTGCTATGTGGGACAGGAGACCAACTCAGTGACCTGCAGAGATGGCCTGTGGGGACAGGTCCTCTTCCTATGTCTGCTGCCTTTCATCTCATTCTCCTGCCTGTTCGAGTGGCATCCCAAAGAGGAGAGAGGAATGGGACATTGACAACCTAATGGACTCATGCCGGCAGAGACTGGGTTACTTTAATAGATGGCTTTAATTACCAGGTCAAGTTAAGGTGATGGCATAGGACTGAATTTTAGTTTTGCCTTGCTAAGTCATTGCTGGCAGTGATGGTGGTTTGAAAAAGTCAAACAAGATAGATGGGGGGAAAGTGGAGCATGTATGAGAGAATTATTTACTTTTCTCCATTTCTGTTCTATTTGTAGTGTTTCATTTGAAGAGGGAGATAAATCAGGCAACTGATGTGTTACAAGCTCAGTGTTTGTTTCTTTTTACTGCTTTTATGTCACTGTGTTGGATCAGAGAAGACAGAATCTGGTGTGGGAAAGAAAGACCGTTATGTGGATGAGGTGAAGAAGTCTTGTGTTTTCATTCTAAACAGTTTCTATGAAGGTGTCAAAAATAACCAGTGCTCACTCTGAATCAGCTCTTCTTTGCATAAAGAGCCAAGCAAGTTTAACTTTCGCTGACACACCTTTCCCCCCAGAAAGTGGAGTAGATTATTGAGGGGAGAGAATTTTCCTTGGTTTCATTTCCAGATTAGAGGTAAAAGTAGAAGAGATATGCAAAACTTTGCATGTGGTATTACTAAGTTATTGTTGTTTAACTGTTTCACTCTCACACTTGTTTTATTTTGACAAAAAAAAAGAGATTGCACAATGTTACTACAAATCACAAGCACACCCATAAAACAAAAGCAATCAGGAGACGGCTGAACTTCCTGCATTTCCTAAAAGAACCATGGGAGTTTGAGTCCAGATGACCTTAGGAGTACAGGGTCCCTGGTAGATGCTGTAACATGGCAGCATGTCTGGACAAAGTCAGGGGTATGGATTCTTGTGAGAAATCAATCCTTTTGGCTGATCAGCTGTATTACAACAGACCAAGCGTGAACTTTTCCTGGTAACCTACTTAGTGTTTATTAAAGAATCTATTTTCAAGATAGGGTGGGTGTTAGAGACATATTAGTTAGAATTAACAAATGATTAATAACATGGATCTTTTCCTAGAATAGTTTGATGGAAATTTCGTGTTTGTTTTTACAGTGAGGGTTAATATTATTTTAAAAAAAGAAAGAAAAGGATAAGGGAAAATTAACTTCATTAGTTTATTGAGAAAGCAGGATCTTGCATCAGTATGTATCTAAAAAACCATTAAATATCATGATTAGTTTGAGAGATGATATAAAGATTGTTACTTTAATGGCTGCTGTAACCAAACACTGAACATAGTCATGGTAAAAATTTGTCATGGTAAACATGATCAGAACATACAGGGAAATTATTATGCATTGAGATGATTGATTTGGCCTAGGTATTGGCCATAGAAGATTGCTTTTAAAGAAACTTATTCAAAAGGTTAGAGCCTGTAGCAGGGGTGCTATATCCTTAGGAGCTGTCAGTGATGCACATAGCCTATTACAGCATGCGTACCATGTGTTTGCCACCACTGGTCTATGCAACAGCAGTGGAAGGGCCAATCACAAAACAAAGCACAACATTTCTTAGGCCATACTTAGTGTCACTTTCCTTACACTCAGTGGTTGCACTCTGCATATATTAGTGACTTTTTCTCGCATCTTTATGTTGAGAAAGTACCCTCAGCAGGTAGTACTTTCTTTCCCTCAGCAATTAGTCAGTTGCCACAGTACATTATAGGTCTATAATAATATTCAATAGACCAAATTCTTTGTGCTCTTAAGCATAAAGATAATATGCTATCACTTGAGTCAAGAATGTATCTGTAATTTCAAATTTTATTAAAAAACTAAAGTGGGTTTTCCCTGTGTCAGGTCTCAGAATAGCATCCCAGTGTATGTGCTTTTGGGGGACGTTGGAAAGCTTCAGAAGCAAAGTCTGTCTCTCGGCCCTTCACCTGCCTTTTTGTATTTGTGTCTTGCTTCTTTTTCTCTAAATGAAGCCATAGAAACTAGAATTTCTCTTCCCCAAGGGTATGAAGGTCATAGCAGGTAGGACTCTTCTTCAAAGTTGTCCATAAATCCTGGAAATATTACTGTAGTTTCTCCCTGCCTCTCAGTGACCTGTCTGTCTAATAGTAGATCATAGACGCTCCTTTCAGAAGGAATCCCATCCTACACCTGGAAGGAATGCTGGGGAGAGGCCATAAAGCCAGAGCAGATGTGCCTGCTGGGTCTCCTCACTGATCTGTCACCTCTGGGTCACACTCCTCTGTTTACTCACCTTGGTATAAGGCTGTGCCTCCTTCATGGAAACTAAGCATAAAAAGTTTTCCCTGGATTTCTGGATCTTCATTTCTAAGTTATAGAAAACTATGATTCGATAAATATTATTATTCTCTCCGGCTCATCTGTCTTCTGCTGTGGGGGTGTAGGCTCTGATTCCTTTGTGATGGGAAGAAAGCTACCACATGTTTCTGTCCCTACCGCTGCACACTGTGATTTCTTTGCTTATGGATCCCGTATGATACGTGCTGTTATGCAACAGCAGCTTATTCTACCTGCTTTTTCTACTTGCTTACTTAGGTATCCTTAGGAAGCCTGCAAAGAGAAGTTTTGACCAAAAAGGAAAAAAAAGATCCAGCTAATAAAACATCATGTACTGCCCGGACAGGCTTCAGAAGACGGCAGTGTGCTCCACGCAGCTCCCCCGAGATTCTGAGCTGTGCAGAATGAAGTGGGTTGGGGGACAGAAGCTAGAACCATCCAGGAGACTAGAGCCAGGCTCAGCTGCACTGTTACCTAGAAGGGAGTGTAAGGGCATTGTGCTCTTTTGTTTGAAATCGCGAGCTTCGGTCTTGAGCTTCGGTTTGAGCTGCGTAGGAAGCCTGGGATGCCCGGAGTTCTACAGAGTTAAAAACATAAACTGCGTGTTAGGCGATCTTTACATTTCGGAAGGGCTCCTCTCAAAGCTTCATCTAGGTGAAGGGCAGATGGCCATCAGTCTTCCCAGACACTGATAACGTATGGTGGCAATGAATTTGTTACAAGAATATATCTGGTTTAAGCATACAGATACTTCAGTTTCTAAAAACAGTATGGACGGGGATTTTAATAAAGAATACCTGACATTATTTGATACAGATGCTAATCGGAGACTTCTAAGTTCTCATGACAACTTACAACATGTGAGAAGTGTCCTGAGTATGTTAGGGTGAGTTCATATGTTGGCCTTGACCTTTGAACCATGGCTGGTTCACGAAGCGGGGCGGAACGCACGAAGTGTCTCGGGTGACTTCAGTCAGGGCTGGGAAATGGGATCTCAGGGAGAGTGAGGGCTCCACGGAAAGGAGATGCGCGAGCACAAAAACAGAGCCAGTTAACCCAAGAAGAAATGTATCCACTTAATCATAATTTCTCTTATTCACTTAAAAAATGGCTTCTTTGGAAGTTTTTTCCTCCTTCTCTGCTTGACTCAAGAGAATCTTTTAAGAACATAGAAAATTCTATGTCTTCTCCTGTCTTCCTCTAACCTGCGTCACGCTTCATTTCTACCCCTCCAGTGACCGTGCTCTACATTTCTTCCATATTCCCTCTGTGGCAGGTGGCATTTCCAACTTGTGTCCCTTACTAGCAACATTGTAGAATGCATAAAGTTGGTCCCAGAAGACTGTAAGAGGCTATCTTGAACTGGACGAACTGTGCTTTTAAGATCTAGAACAAGGTTCTGTGCCTGAAGTAGTGAATTTGTTGACCTGTAAGTAACTTTTCATTGAGATCCATTAGATTATGCAGTGGAATGTGGCCGGTGGACGTCATTAAAGAAAGAAGAGTTACATGGAAGTTTTACTTGACTTTTAGATCATGCAAGTGGAAATGGAGAGCATTCCTTTATCTATAGTCACTGTTTTAGGTTTTTTTAAAAAGTTGTTCCCGATAGCAGGTTAAAGATTTGGCTGAGATTAGGACTGGGTTTGTGGTTGGCTCCTTGGTTTATTGAACGGGATTTTTCTTAACACTAAATGGCTACAGAAAGGTGCGCTCAGAATTCTGGCTACTTGCTGAATCTCCTTTTTGATGATCATCTGATTTGTTTTTGTTCCGCACACCCCCAATTCACTGAGTGCCTGAACTGATATTGCACTCTGGGAGGCATTTTCGGAGTAGCTGTAATGGGTTCAATCTCTGTGGACTTTCTCCCTTAGGGACAGGAAAGGAAGCTCTAGTGGAGGTTTCAGCAGTATTTCTTCCCTGTGGACAGCAGTACAGACCATTTCACATTAAAATTTACCTGCTTATCTGATCTCAGGATGGATGCTCTGGGCTAAATAATAAAAGATAATGTGTGAATGTCTCTTATTTTCAGTTTTGGAAAAAGCAAGCCATTGCTGGTATTATCCATGGAAAGAATGGCAAGATTATAGAACACAAAGCCACTGCAAACAAAGGGGCTTTGAGGCCTGAGGGTCACCTGTAGTTATTGCAAGCCCTCATGGTAGATTAGAGAGAGATTTATTTCCTCTGATTTCCTCTCAACAGTTTTGGTAACTTAAAAATATTTTGATACATGTGATATCTGAGTAAATGTGGAAACCACCCTTCCTTGACAAAGAAGCACATAAATTCAAAATGAATCAAACCTACACAGAATTAAATGACAGAGAGCAGTTAGTACCTTAAGAGTAAAGCAAAAATAAGAAATTTCTGCTCTTGATTTTTATCAAATTTAAATTTCCAAAGCCTTCTTATTTTTAAATAAAACTAGGAGGATAATGTTATATGGAAAATTCCATCAAATTGAGCAATAAGATTAGATTTTTAAATACAATTACTTGAGATAGAATTTTGGAAAGTGAAGCAAAGAATGGGTGGCATGGATGCCAGCCCTTCCCCATGCCTGCTTGTACCATGTAGCTGCTTTAAGAGTTTGAGACACCAAGCAGAGTGTATGTGTTAATAGCTCTTGAATCATTTAAAAACTTCACTTGTTGTTTTATAAGCTTTATCAATTCCTGTATTTGTCATTGCCAAGTTTACCTAAAATGTTATTCATCCTTTTAAAGAAAAATCACAGACCTAATGGTGTGCAGTTAACTATTTCCTTTTACAGTACAAGCCATGTCTTTCTTGGTGAGTTGCAAATTTGATTTATTATTGTAGCAGGCAGCTGAGTTAGTCAGAAATATTATAGGCAATGATAAAGGGCTAGGTCCTCAATGGAACCAGTGTAGACACCTGGCAACCGTGGGGGAGACAGACACCTCCTGCTGTGGGCCAAGCCTCACGACAAAGGATTAAACAAATGAATCCACATCCTAAGGACTGATATTCTAATTAGTTCCCTCTCACCCTGGAGCCACTATCCCATCCTTCTAGGGGAAAGGTCACAGCTCCAAGAATGCCCTCTTGCTACGTGACTTGCTTTCCTATTTGTCCCTGATGTAATCAGTTTTACCTGAACTATTGATCTTATTGGCTAACTATAGTTAATGTGCCACCTTATGCCCATCTGCTTTGTGAGCTCCCAGTCTTCCCCCACCTTGAACCCATGGTTTACTCTATAAAAGTCCCTGGAAAAGACAGAGTCCTGGGCAACCCACTCAGAACCCACTTCTGTCTCTCCAGACAAAAGCTTTCTCTCAATAAATATATTCTACTCTTCACCTTTGTTGTTCCTAAAATTCGTTCTTGGATTTTAGAGAACACGAACTTGCGGACATAGTAGGTTGGGAGTTTCATTCTCCTATATCATTATGTTAATGCCTGTCTAAAGAAGCAGGCAAAATTTAGGCATGTCTGTTCTCTTAGTAACTCATACCATTTATCACCTTGTAAAACTTGTGAAATTGCAACTTTAACACTATAGAAAAGACTTAGTTGACCTTCAATTTGTGAGCAAAACTTGATTATAAACAAAACTGAGTTGCTATCTTCCCTTGTTATTCACATTCATATTGAATTGTGCCTTAAATATAATGGCAAGATCTGGGGATATTTGTAATAATCTTTTGACTAATCAAATAACAATGCTTTTGTGTGGGCAAAAGGCATAGGATTCTGGTTCTTTTAATAGCTTGTATCATATTTTGACAATTGTTTTTCATTTGCTGGAAGCACACTTTTATATAAAAATGAGTGCAGTTTTTTATATGGTGATGATGTGATTTAACTGGCACTAAGAATAGTTACTGAGTAAAATCGTACTTTTGTAGTTTAACCAAATCTACAGCACTAATAATTTCTTAAAGTTGTAAAACACTATATTGTTAATAATATATTAATAAGTTAGCATTTCTTGAACTCTTCACATGTGCCAGGCTGTTTTCTTCTTAGGGCTTGACAGGAACTCATTAATTCTCACAACAGCTGTTTAGAATACATACTATTATTCCCATTTTTAAAATGAAGAAACACAGGCGGGGACAAATTAACTTCCTAAATGTCACACAGTAAGTGGTAGAGTTAGAATTCAAAGCCCAGTGTGACACCAGGAAGCAAATGTACAACAGGACACAAAGTTAAAGATCTGCTGACAGCTTAGTGGAAAATTAACTGACTTCAGATAAAAATGTGAACATCATTAAGAAAAGGGCCTTCACCTAGGCGGTGTGGCTCCTCCTTAGAACAGCTGCTTCCTCAGCTGGGGCGGTGGATGTGTTCACACAGGAGAGGTGGGAATGGCCTGGCCTCTGCTTTCACCCTCACTATCACAACTTGGGAATTCTCCTTTGTTTCAGGTGATATTTTGGATTCAAAGTACACATTGTAAATTGTTTTATTTTTGCACATGGCTTTCTTTGACATTTCCTTCATAGGTAAGACATCTGCTATTCGTTTCTTCAGAGAGAATTTTCACACAGAAAATTAGTAGCATTGTTAATATTTATAATAATTTTAAATGCCATGCTTTCCAGAGGATCGAGGCCAGTTGGAGAAATCACAATGATATAGTTATTTAATAATTGTTAATGTACTTATTCTTTTGCATTTATTCCAAATTCTACCCTTACTCCTCTGCAGGCTCACTCACAGACTTTGATAAACTGCTAAGACCATCTGTAGAACCTCCACACTATTCATATTTGGTTAGATTATGGTAGGCAGCTTTGTAAGTTAGACATTAACAGGCAGAGAGGGATTGGGCCCTTGAGGGAGTCAGTGTTGATGAGAGACACGGAGATTGTGGTTCACAGCCGGGTGTGGTGAAGTGTGCCTGTAACTCCAGCTCTCAGGAGGCTGAGGCAGGAAGAGCGACCCGAGTTCAAGGTCAGCCTGGGCTCCACAGTTCTTGGCCAGCCTGAACTACTTAGTGAGACCCTACCTCAAAAAAGCAAAGAAGAAAAATAAACAAATGAAAAAGATTGTGACTGGAGGTGATTCTGAAGAGTCAGTCTTGAAGATGGAGACAGCAGCCAGGCCTGCGAACCTCCTCAGCAGTAAACAGTAGCTTGAGTTGTACCATCACGGGAACACCTGGTCCAGTGAGCCTGGACAGCATCAGCTGCACAGCTGGGTGACTGGAACATTTGGACCCATCCTCCATCCCTACCCAGCAATGCCACTGGTCTTTCCATGCCCCTTTGCTAGTGATCTGCTTCCCACTGGATCAGTATTAGCTCAGCGGCTAGAATCCTGTAGCTCCAGGGTAGTTTGACCCATGTGCCCACATTATGAGTGTGTTCATAAACCGTCCCTGACAAAGGACTGCAGTGGCAACCCACTCAGGACCCCTGCTGGGGATCCAGCAGCTATTCTTTTACTTCTTATTTCCAATAAAACACTCTTAACTTCCTCCTTTGGTTTGTGACTTCACTCACTGATGACGTGAGACCACAAACTTGCGCACCTGACATTTAATAGGGAGTTATCTGCCTATAACAATAGGTACTGTATTGAAAATGATATCTAGCTGTACCTTGATTACATCTAAACACACGAGTTACAGGCTGTACAAACAGTTGCCATCATCTTCCTGCTGATATTCCTGCAAGGCTTAAAATGACACATTTGGAGCAACTTCTGGCCACACAGAGCTAGAAGATCAACTGGGATCTCTTGAGAAACCACTTTCTGACAATTGGGAGGGGCATTGGTAATACAGTCACCTTGCTGGTAGCTTCATTCTTGCTTTCCTTGGTAACGTAAGTGTCTCAGAATCAGCTGGAAGACTTCTTGAGTCCCACGCTATTCTGTAGGGTTTTTTTCAGCACGTGTGTTAGCTTTCCATTATTATAACAAGATGCCTGAGGGAAGCAACTGAAGAAAAGGCAAGGTTTGTTTTGGCTTGGTGTCAGAGCTCCTAGTGCCTGGTGAGTCGGCTTTCTCCTGTTGGGCTGTGGCTTCTGAGGTGGTAGGGCATGGTGAGAGGCGATGCAGAGGAAGCTGCTCTCCCTAAGTTGGGATGGGCGGGGTCCGCACGTCCCTCATGAGGGTGCTCCGTGAAGACCCAGCTCCCCTCCTTGAGGCCCCACCCCTGAGGCCCCTTCACCTCCCGGGCTGGGGGCTGAGATCCCTGCCTCCACCACCGGCCTCTGTGTAGTGCCGCTTGTGCTCTAGGCAGTGGCACCCGGAGGAGGTGTGAAGGCTGCTCAGGTGACAGCTCTGTCTTGTCTGTCTTGTTACCTCTGCCTTCTTTCTCACCTGAGAAGCTGCTTTCAGCATCTGGGCCCAACAGACTGACAAAGTAGGAGCCGTGAGAAGGCAACTCAGGCACTCTGTGGTGCATGTGGTCACCTCTGTGTTTCAGGCTCTGCTTGGCTTATGGTTTGACTTCTTCAGCACACGCTGAGCACCCTAGGGCACCTTAGGGCCAATAAAAACATCAGTTTCAATTATTCAGTCATGGGGTAGATAGCCTTTCCTGTGGACTGTTGTTTTCACTATTCTATTCTTCTCTCCCCTTCCTTTCCTTCCTTTCTGTTCCACCCTCCTTCCTTTCTTCCTTCTTCCTTTCCTGTGAACTGAACCCAGGGTCTTTGTACTGAGCTATATCCCTAGACCCTTTTAATACTTATTTATTCATTCATTCATTTATTCATGTATTTTTGAGACATATCTTTCTAAATTGCCCAGGCTGGGCTTGAATTTGCAGTGCTCCTGCCTCAGTCTCCTGGAGTGCTGGGATTACAGGTGAGTCTCACCAAACTGGATTTGATTTCTACTGTGCTTGTGCGTTTACACCCCCTGCCCCAGAGATGTCTAATGCAGGGACCCAGGATCCTAGCTTCTGTGGATGGCCCTGAACACGTACTAATGTGACCCTGCATATCATAAACTTCCAGTGCTACCGTATGACTTTTGCTGTGTTTCTGAGACTGGATGGCTTTGTTCTTGGGCAGCAAGGGCACAGGGCTGTGCCTCCGCCCTGCCCTGCCTGCCCGGCAGTATGATGGAAGCCTAGCATGTCTGCCTCCATGGGAGAAGCAGCTGCTGGGCGACAGAGGAAGTTTGTCATTTAAATATGTGCACCGTGTCACACCTTTGAAGTGCAGCCCACTCCCTGGGCCTCTGACCACCAAAAAGTCTGGACACTGATGACCTGAATGTCACCAAAGGCAAAGAGCCATTGTTTGTGTATTTTTAGTTTGTAATTGTCGATCAGCACAAGTCTGCCTTTGCATCTTGCAATACTGTGAAGTTTCAGGCTTGTTTATCTCACATCTTCAGGATTTGCTCATCAGAGCTGGGGTAGGGGAGCCCGGTCCACAGCCCCATCCTTGCTGGGCCCTGCCCAGCGCCCCCTCCTCTGGCTGCCACTTGGAAGGGAAGCTGGTGACAGGTGACAGCCAGGAAGGTCTCAGCACAGCCACCTGTGCCCAGCCCTGCACATCCTACCCTCATCTTCGCTGCCTGAGTGGCAACATTCCTTGTCACAAACTAGCAACGTCCTGGAGAGAAAGGAGTCAAGGGGCTGCTGCTCCCTGCTAGAGTGCTAGAGCACTCGGGGCTACACCTCCAGCACCAGAACCAAAGCAAAAACCACAGGGAAAACAAGCCAGCTGCATAATTACTACCAGGAAGATGGGCAGGGCTAGTAACTGAGGCTGCCACGTAGGCTCAGCTCCTCAACGTTTCTCCTCTTTCTTTTCTTTCTGGTGCTGGGGACTGAACCCAGGGCCTTTTCACTGTGCTGCATGCCCAGCCTCTTAGAAGAGACAGGGTCTCACTGAGTTGCTAAGTTTCCCTGACCAGGGTTGAACTCAAGATCCTGGCCTCCACCTCCCAGAGTGCTGTGTGTACGGACTGGATCCACTGGGGTCAGCCAACTTGACCACGTTCTATGTATCTCTTAGGTTTCACTTCAATGGGTTCAGCCAACATTGGATTGAAAAATGGGGATGGGGAACTGTGTATGTGCTGAGTAAGTATGGACTTTCTTTTACTAATCCTCATTTCTCAAATGCTACAGTATGACATTTACATGAAGTAGAGATGGTTTACAGGATATGGGAGGAAGCCCAGAGGGTATATGTGAATACTACACCATTTTGTATGAGGAACTTGAACGTCCGCAGATTTAGGTCTGGGAGCCGGAGTCCTAGAACCAGTCACCCAAGAGGAGGATTATACTTCATGACCCTATCTGCACAGCATGTTAGTCTATTCAATTAGTAAGCCATGCACTTGGTAACTGGTCAGTCCTGGATAGAAAACAATAGATTTGTGTTGCTCAGGACAGTTACTCCTAGACCCAGGCCTGGGAGGGTCCTGGCATGGGCTCTCATCATGAGTGGACTGTACCACAAACTGTTGAAAAATAAATTCACGAGTGCCCAGCACAGGCGCAGTGTCACTCAAGATGTGAATATCCAACAGTTGATCTACTGTGACTACGCAGATTTGACTATTTCGACCATTTCATGTAAACAATATCATGCATGTGGTCTTTCATGACTGCCTTCTTTCACTTAGCATAGTGCTTTACAGTTCATCCGTGTTGTAGCAGATATTAACATTTCATTTCTCTTTCTTGTCAAATAATATACCATTGTATAGGTATTTTTCATTTTGTTTATCCATTCATTGGATGATAGATATATGGGATTTCCAATTTGGGCTGTTAGGTTTAATACTGCTATGAACATCTGTGTAATTTTATTCCTCCTGGGTATATATCTATAAGATAAATTGATGAATTCCAACATAACTCTATTTTTAAGCTTTTGAGGAATCACCTGACAGATTCCAGAGTGACTGTGTTACATGTCTACCAGTTACATATGCTGTGATTTCCCAGCATTCATCCCAACATCTGTTTTAATCCTTTTGACTATAATCATCCTAATGAGTATGAAGTTGTTTATATTTCATTGTAATTTTAATTTGCATTTTTTCCATTCTTTTTCTTGGAATTGCTGGGGACTGAACTCAGGCTTTCAGGCATGTTAGGAAAGTGGTTTACTACCAAGCTACACTCCCAGCTCCTATTTATATTTCTCTGATGGTTTGCGTAGTACTTGTTTGCTCTCTTTTCCTGAAACTGCGAGGCAGACATGGTTCCATTGTTGTCATCAAGGGAGGTTTATTTTGCACTAATAGATTAAAAGAATGGAGGACAGTGTCTCTTTCAGTAGAGATCTTGTTTCTGATTTAGAAGGTTGATGCTCAAGGTACATTCAGGTCGAGAATATGAATGCTATCAAAAAATGAAAATATAACTTTATCTGTGGAAGCAGATATGAAGGAATGGAAACTGAGACTCTCAGTTCTGCGCCACAAACCACCTCAGCCTTAGTCCTTGCTAAATGGTCTACTGTAGTAACTTGAAAGCGCAAAAGAGCGTGACTGTCCTAAAACTCTTACGGGAACTGACAAAGTCTACTCCATTCCTTCAGGGCCTCTGAATATTGGGAGCACTTCAGCACAGAATAAAATCTTCATATTGCTTTCATTTTTGTTGCCTACAGAAATCAGGAACTTGACTGAAATGATACTAGAAAAACCCCAACCCAGGAGAGTGGCTGGTTCAGCTGGTTCAATTCTCTGTGTCATTGGGCTTGGAAGGTTTATGAAGACCGATTGGCCTTAAAGAATTCAGACACCCCTGGTCATGTCAATTAACTTGGAGATACCTGATTTGTATTTGTACCATGACTTACATGTGCAATGTTTATTGATTATAGTTTATGCTTATTAGCTATCTAGCTAGTACGTAAGATCCAACAAGGAATCAATGTCTGTCTTCTTCACTGATCTTCCTAGAACAATGCCTAAAATGGTAAGTATGTGTTGACTATATAAATAGATCAGTGATGAGCTTCTTATATTTGGCACCTAAGAAATGCTAGTTGCTGTTTTAAAGTACCAATCTGGGCTAAGTGCTTTACAGTGAACAACTCAGTTCTCCCAACAACATGGAAGATAAGAATTAGTGTTGTGCTCATTTCACAAGCAAAACTACTTGTCAGTGTCACAAGCCAGGCTGCTAAGTGCTGGGCTGTGATTGGACCCCAGCCATGCTTGTCTCCTGAGCTTGTTCCCTTGCTATCTACTTCTGGGTCTTTGCTATTGAAGAATAAACAATCAAAGCCCCGTACCCTTTTATCGCTGCCTGGCAGCCCCAGAGCTGCCGAATGTGACAATTGAAACAGGAGGAGAGTGCTGTGGTGCACCAGCCACCTCTCCTCCTCCGCAGCAGACAGTCCCTTGAAGTGGGGAGAACAGATATTCAGGGAATAGAAATTGGAAACTTCAGACTGCTTGAGTTTCATATGAAAAGTTATCAGTTAGTGTTATTGATCCACCTCACATGTAGCCGCTGGTAAAGGGTTTGTTTTAACTTGCTTTTCTCCTGAGGCCTCGAGGTTTTGCTACACTATCGTCACACAATTGAGAGACTCAACCCATACCTTCTGATGTATTGCTTTAAGCATTTATACTAATGCTGTCTTCTAATAATAATAGCTATTTCAGGAAGTGAAAAGAGCTTCAAATATAGAGGCATATTACAGAATTTAAAAAATAATCACTTTGCCCAACAGTCAAGAAAAACATAAAGCTGGGGCTATAGCTCAGTGGCACAAGCACCTACCTGCCTGATACGTGCAAGGTCGTGAGTTTGCTCCCTGGTACCCTTTTCCCCCAAAAAGACAGAAACATAAAAATCAGTGCTGACTTGTACTTTTGTCTCTTGGAGGCAGGACTATGCTAATAAGTTGTAGTGACTAATTATGGCCAAGAAAAATAGGCTATATGTACAGATTTGAAAGAGATTAGGTCAGAACTTTAAAAAATAAATAAGGCTACCAGTGAATGAGGATTTTAATAAAAATTGAGGACAGTTTTCACCACAAATATTTATCTGTCTGGAAGGGTGATTGGAAACATAGGGTTAATACAAGGCTTAAAAAAAGAGCTGACCAGACTTTAAGGAGATGTGGAAGACCAGATAGACTAGCCATGTTAGAAAAGTGAATTTCCTGGGGACTGTGTTTTGTAGTGTGGAGATACCCAGGGTGCCTTGCAGCGGATGGATGGCTGTGGAAAGCCAGAGAGCTTGCTCAGTTACTGAGGTACAAGAAGCAAAGGTCAGAGGCTGTTTCTCTAAGCTCATTTCTTTATCTTAATTAGTTGTATGGGTTTCAAAAGGCTGATCTGACATTCTTGAAGATATGCTAGCTTTCCACTCTTTTTGTTTAGTGTTTATTTTTAATGCCATATGGTTGGGGATGAGTGTTCCTTGCAGCTTAAACTGACCAGTATAGCTTACATCCTCCTTTATACAGACACTGATTTAAGGAGAGGCAGGTAGCCATTTGGGTAAATGGAATGGGAGTTAGAGACTGGTGTTAGCCCACTGGGAGACAGAAGATCTTCCTTTCTTCTTGACGAGAAGAGAATGTAAGTCTGAAGCTGCCGACAGCCATTTTGTTCTCCTTTGGCACCATGATAGAATGGTTTGGTGGGGGTGGGACCAGGGCAGAGGAAGCAGAGCCAGACTGGGGAGAGGCTGGTCTTGCTATAGGTCCCTGGCCTGAGACCCAGCTGTACGCCACATTATTTTTATTCTTTGAAGGTTAAATTCCATGAGTCAGTAAATGCCCTCACTGTACTTTTTGCAACCTCAGTTTACCTCAGATATCCTGTTCTTTTCAATCAAAGGCATATTACCTGATCTGGTGAGATAATGTTTGATTTGATTAACCCCTACCACTTTCCTTGTCAAACATCTGTACTCTCACATGTACATGAGTGTTGTGTTTGGAGGACTGTGTGCATATGCCTGGTTATATTTAAAGGGTGTTATCTTTTACTGTAGCTTTCCAGTCTGACATATTATTTCTTCTAACTATTGGAGATTGAGTCTCTTATTTGAAAAAGTGATATAATGTCTCGGTAGGCGTATCTTGGATATGTTTTATTCTATAAAAGTCTTTATTTAATTGTAACGAGTGAAATACAGCTTTTATTTTTTGATCTTAGATAAATTAAGGCCTATGCTAGTCTTATAGTTAGAAATCCATAAATACATGCATAATTTCTCATTTGTTCTGTTAAGTGAAATGACATGTTTTTCTTTATTTGAAAAGAAATACATTATTATTGAAAGAAAATTTAATTTCAGCTTTATTAGATTTTTTTCCTGTTTATGCTTTAGTTCAAACAAAAAATAAGATTATTTAGCTTCATTTGCATTATTTAAAAAATTACTTAGGCCAAAAAATTGGCGCACTCCTGTTATCCCAGCACTTGAGAGGCTGAGGCAGGTGTATCATTGCAAGTTTGAGACCAGCCTGGGCTACAAAGTGAGTTCAAGTCCAGCTTAAACCTCATAGTGAAACCCTGTCTCAAGAAGACAAACAAGCTGGGGATTTAGCTTAATGGCTTAAACGCCTACCTGGCAAGTGTGAGGTTGTGAGTTCAATCCCCGGTACAAAAAAAAAAAGACAAACAAAACAAAACAAAAGACAAAGATTGTTTATTAGGATTTATACTTTGCATGCTTTGTCTTTGAAAATATATTTAACTTAGAGTATTTTGGTAAGTTTATATTTTATCTGAACAGTTATACTTGCTGCATTAATTGGGGTACAGTCATAGAAGCAGAATGACTATCAGTTATAGAATAAGAGATTTATCATAAGAATTAGAACTTATGTAGTTGTGGAACATTCTAGAAAATAAAATGACCAAAATGGAAGCTGGAGGATGTGAGAAAAAGAATTGTCTGCAAATTGTTATGAAGTGAGGATATCCAGCTGCCAAAAGGAGACTGTGAAGGAAAGATTCACAGAGAGAAGCTCATGCCTCTGTGCACACCCTGGCAAGCACTCTAAGGGTGGTTTGGTTGTTTGAGAAGAGGAGGTAGATGCGGAGCGGAGATGAGCCCAGACCAACTGCAAACTGCTCTCCATTCTGTCAGTCTATCCGTCTACCTAACTGCATGGCACTCAGAGAATCATAACTCTTTGCTAACTTTCACTTTCTAATTCTCATGAAAATTCTTTATGTCAGTTCCATCCTATACAAACAAAGGGAAGCCATATTGTTTTGGGGGGAGTCATATTATAGCTTCACCACAATATTTGCTCTTAACATTTTAAGTTATGATGGATTTAGATTTAAATTAATTTAGTATTGTGTAAAAGGCAGCCACACTGAGAACAAGTTGACTACAGTAATTTGATATTGCAATGTAAACATCTGCTGGCATGTAACTAATTAGATAACACAGCATGGTGCGTGGGGCAAGGGTTCAAAGTCAGATGAATCTGAGTTTGAGACCTAGTTTCACCATTTTCTAGTTGGGCAAGTCATAAAAAAATTTATTTAAACATTCATTACTTTATATGTGAAAGGGATATGACAATAAGTGCAACATGGAATTTGTTAAAGGGTTAGCCAGATGCATTGAACGTGACACGGTGGATAGTGAACCACAGTCACCATTTATCACCATTGCACACTCATATCTTTTCTACCTGTGTAAATGTCATATCACATAGGGGAGCTGAAGGAGAGGGCTTTAAAGACAATGGTCAATTTCAATATTCTTGATTTTCCAGCACAGTCCCACTTCTAGCTATTTTAATGGTCTGGTGATTATTCTAACTGACTTTGGATTAAATGAGAATTGTATTCTCCAAATGAACTCTTATTCGTTTTTGTCTTATAAACCCCTAGTTAATTCTATTAATACTCAACCAGCTGAAATAACATTTTTTTTCTTCCTAGGTGCATCCTTCATTACAGTGTTTCTTACTGTTTTATTCCTTGAATTACAGTTTCTTTGGATACACTAAAAATAATGGCTTGAAGGACTATAGCTCACCTGTCAAACGCCATGGTGATATTTTTCGTTTTGTTAAATTCTCTGGGAAACTCTTATTATTTTTTTCATTACTCTAACTAATAGGTCCACTCAAATGAGCTGTTAGGTGTACTAAACTGCATCTTTAATAGTGTTGGAGTCCTGGCGGCTAATTTGTCTCATTGTTATTTCCAGTTAAGTTATTAGCATCAGAAGAAGGGGTTAGAAAATGGTCTGTTTCATACTGGGATGTGTCGACACTTAGTCCATGAGATTTTCCTCCTGTGTATTATTTTGAAGCACATTTTAAAAATAATGAAATAAAAATAAGTTGTACAAAGAAAGCTTGGAAACAGCAGAAATTACAAAATTACACAAGACTACAGTAGAAAAGCCTAAGTCGCTAGTAATCTCATTACTCAGTGAAAAGTGCTGTTCATGTTTTGCTGTTCTTTTTTTGACACTTTTTCTGTGTTTTCACATGCTATTTGTATGTACACTCGGATACACAATATATTTACTCTTTAGTTTAGCTTCCCACTTATTATGTCATGGTATTTAATGTTTTATTTTTCATGCCATCGCTGCAAAGCTCCTGTCACAGTACCTGGGATGTAGGAAGCACTTGAATGGTAACTGGTATTAATGTCTGTGTACATAAATATTTGCATGATGGCTAGAACAGAACACATTGTAATTTAATACAAATGGCCACATTTCTTCCAGAAAAGGTGTCTGTTTTTCTTTTCTATAATATAACCAGGAAGAGATGTGTACTCTTAGAGCATTCATGCCTTTTATACAGAGGACAAATGTGCTCCCTCTGATTTATAGTAACCAGGTTCTTCTGTATTAACAATACTATGGTCTGCCAGAATTTGAAGTTATGAGTTTTCCAAAACAGTTGTGTTCCTACTCAATTTTCTCTGATAGTTCCTAGTTTTTGTTTCATATTTTTTCATCCCAAGACAGCACATATCCTCTGAAAACAGATTAGGTTTTAAAACTACTCAGTTTTTCTAATTTAATGAGTTTTATGTTTTATGTTTATGTCATATTTTTATGACTTTGCCTAAAATTAATATTGTTGTCCCTGTTTATTTGGTTTTCTTTTTTGTGGCTTGTGTTTGATACATCTCATACAGATTTTTATTTTTAAGTCATTTTAATCATTTTCATTTTTTGTAAGGAGTATGTAATGGCTTCATCATTTAATTGGTAAATTTGGACTATTTATATTTGTGACCTGAAGTGTTAGGTTTGTGCTTGTCATGGTTTATGTCAGTGGCCCCCAGGCCTCATTTATTTGCATTGTACATTTGTGACTGGTTCATTGTCTAGTGCTTAGATTGATGGTGTCAGTGCTATACCCTCCTAGGGGGTGGAGCCAGGATGTGATGTAATGGCAGGAAGAAAGTTTGTCTCTCTCTTTTGCCGGTTTCTGCTTGCTGTTTGCAGCTGCCATGAACTGCGGCCCCGCCATGCCACCCTGCCTTGGAGCCAACTGAGTATGGACTGAAACCTCCAAAAACTGTAAGAAATAAACCTTTCCTTTCCCAAATTTTGGCATCAGATATCTTGTCTCAGTGACAAATAAAAAGTAACTAAGACAGAATTTGGTACTGAGAGTGGGGTCATTGCTGTGACTATACCTGACCATGTTTTCGAGAGGCTTTCGAAATGGCTTGTGAGCAGAGTTTGGAAAGGTTCGGACATGTCGCCTGGATGCACAGAGCTGGAGCAACTTAGGTTGTTCTGTAGAGGAGATTCTGGTCAGAGCTCAGGAGACCAGAAGGCTGATAGAAATTCTGCTGGTGAAGACCAGGCTTGTGAGGTTTCTGCTGGGAAGGAAGACTGTATTGGTTGTTGGACTCCCTATGATCTGTGTTATGGCTTGGCAAAAAGTTTGCATTTTTCTCATGCCCAGAGACTTTGCCTGAGACTGAGATTAAGGGTAATGGACTGATTAATCTGGCAAAGGAAATTTCAAGGCAGTCAAATGTTGAGACTGTAGTATGGCTATTGTTGGGGGCTTTTAGCCAGATCTATGTTGCAAATCAAGAACAAAGAGCCCAGCAGGATAATTTAAAACACTGTGAGTTTGGCCAGAAGGAAAACTCCAGTAAAGCTGTGGATTGTAAAGATAGTGATAAGACTTTGATTGCTCAGAAGAAACAGAGAGATAAGAAAGATGGCCACTGGCATCCCAGGAAGCAGCGGGTCTCCACCCTTTGCAGCCTCCAAACTGCAAAAATGAAAGAATTTTCTCAGATGAGAAAGCTTCAGAGCACCATGCTCCAGAATGGCATGGGAGGCCACATGAAGTTCCAGAATGGCGGCAACATAGAAAAGCTTTTCTTCACAATTGGGTTCACAGAGCCCAGTGATCTAGGCAATTGACTGCTACAGCCAAGAGAGAGAAAAGCCTGGCTACTGCTCCAGCTGGCAGCAAGCCTTGGCGGCATCCACATGGTGCTGATTTTAGGTGCAAGGAAAATGCACAAATTCTGAGGGTAAGAAGGCTTCCACTTTGATTGCAAAGGGCGGGGGAGGCCAAGCAGTGTGCCCCTGAGAGGGAAATTTGTAAAGATGTAAGGGTGAAGCCAAAGGTGCAGTGAAGACCCCAGAAGTTTGGAAAAGCCAAGAACGTGGATCATCCAAGGAAAGCTGCAAAAACTGAGCAGAGAGGGTTTAAGATAAAAGCTTTGGGAGCTGAAGTCCCTGGAAGTGCCGTGGGGGTAGAATCACCCAAGCCTTTTGGAGCTTGCAACCAGATTGCTTCAAATGCTGAGCATTGAACTCTAGGACTTAATGTTAGCCCTGCTGGATGTTGGACTTGCTCTGTTTCCAATACTTTATATTCCCCCATTTGTAACTTTTGGAATGGTAATGTTTATTTTGTGCCTTTGCATTTCAGAAATGGTTAACCTTGTTTCATTTGTACAGGGGGTTACAGATTTGAGTTTGCCATAGATATTGGAGGAGACTTGGGGCTTGGACTTCTCAGCAATGCTGAAAATGTTAGGACTTTGGCAACCTTGGAGATGGACTAAATGTCTTTTGTATAAAGGTTGTGCATGAGTCTTTGGGGGTCAGGAGTGGAATGTCATGGTTTATTTTGGTGGTCCCCAGGCCTCATGTATTTGCATTGTACATTTGTGACTGGTTCATTGTCTAGTGCTTGGATTGTTGGTGTCAGTGCTACACCCTCCTAGGGGGTGGAGCCAGGATGTGATGTAATGGCAGGAAGAAAGTGTGTCTCTCTCTTTTGCCGGATTCTGCTTGCTGTTTGCAGCCACCACAAACTGCGGCCCCGCCATGCCACCCTGCCTTGGAGCCAACTGAGTATGGACTAAAACCTCCAAAAACTGTAAGAAATAAACCTTTCCCTTCCCAACTTTGGGCATCAGGAATCTTGTCTCAACGATGAATAAAAAGTAACTAAGACAGTGCTCATCTAGTTTTAATGTTTTTATTTTTTTTTTTTTGCTTTCTTACTATTTTTTAAATTATGGTTTTTCTACAGGTGGCCTATGTTTTGCTTTTTATCTTCCAATGATTCAGGGGTATACTAGAGCTTCACTTTTTTTTTTAAGAAGTAATGTCCCATCTAAATTAAAATGTTTTACTTTACTACAAATAAAATAACCTTTTTGATATTTGTATGTTATTTTTATTTTTAATTTAATTAAATTAATTAGGATTAATTAAATATAGCTCTAAATTCCTAACCTTTATTAGTTTTATCATCACCAATACTTTTATACAACAATGTTGTACAAAATCTTGAGCTTTTAGTTTTGAAGTCACCATTAGTTGACACTGTCCTCATGTGCAGTCGGTGCACAGACATGAACAGCTCCATTCCTTAGTCATCTTCCCCCTTCCTCTTCCTCTCCTTCCATCTGTGTCCTCTTCTTTGTGAGAGCTCTGGCTCCCTATTTTCTGTCATCCTTTATTTTGTTTTTATTCATGATTTGGGTTTCTCATATAAGAGGAAGCATGTGATACTTAAACTTGTGTGTCTATTTTGTTTCACTTAACATTACAGTCTCAAGGTGCCTCCATTTTTCTAAAAACGATTGAAGTGTGTTCTTTATGACAGAATAGTACTTCATTGTTTGCAAATACCACATTTTCTTTATATGTTCATCTGTTGATGAAGCTATCTATATATCTGTCTCTCTCTATCTTATCCAATATTTAGCTATTATGAATTGCATTGCTATAAACGTGGGTATCCATATATCACTGTAATAATATGATACCTTTAGCTCTTTGGGAACAATACCTAGAAGAGGAAAGTGTAGGTCAAAGGCAATATCTAGTTTTAGTTTTTGAGGAATCTCCATACTGTTTTCCACAGTAGTTGTACTAGTTTACATTCCCACTGACAATGAAGAGGGCTTCTTCCCCCCGCCATAGCCTCTCCAGTGTTTGCTAGTAGTGGATTTCTTGATGCTGGCCATTCTTTCTTCAGTAGCATAGAATCTCAATGTTGTTTTAATTTTCATTTCTGTTATGGCCAGCAATGTTGAGCATTATTTAATGCATTTATTGGCCATTTGTACCTATGTGAAGTGGCCATTCAATTTGCTTACCTATTTTTTTTGGGGGGGTCTTTATATTTTGGGCAATCTAATCTTTTTTTAGTTCTTTATGTATTCTAGATAGTAGTCATCTATATGCAGAAGAACTGATAAAATTTTTTGCTATTCAGTAGGTTGCTCTTTTGGTTGTCTCTCATGCTGCACATAATGTTTTTAATTTGATATGATCCCATTTGTAAATTGTGTTATTTCGTGTGCAACCAGAGTTTTGTTCAGAAAGTCCTTGTCTATGCCTTATGATAGTGGTCATGGGTCTTTAGCACATGTGTTACTGTATTATTTCTTTTTTAAGACAAAGGAGATAGAGTTCATGTAGAGTCATTTTTTTCTAAACTAAAACCTTGGTAATCAGGTTTAAGTTCTGTGTTTAAGTGCTGTGTTGTGCCTTGTGAGAAATAACTGAACTTTGGTTTGGAGTTTGGTACTTGGTCTCTAAAATGTTCGCCATCACTACCTTATGACTTCAAGAGTTTTACCTATTTTATCTTCTGTAAAGTTAAGTGTTTCTATGTTTTTATTAGTATGTGTTTTCAGTTATAATGATTACATTCACTGTAGAGTACTGATGGAAAACCTATAGAGAGGGAGAAAAGAGGAGAGAGGTATTTAAGGTGTGATATTTAAGGTTATGTACTCTGAGTTACTGCACTTAATGTTAGGTCTCAAGTGCATCCATTTTCCACAAAGGACTCAAATTTATTCTTTTTATGGAGGAGTAGTACTCCATTATCTATAATACCACATTTTAAAATTCCATTCATCTGTTGTATACAGGCTGTTTCAAAGATTTAACTATTATGAATTGTGGGTATGTGTACATCACTGCTGTATGATGTCTTTAACTCTTCTGGGAATATATTTAGAAAAGGAATAGTTGGGTCAAAAGAAATTTCTAGTTTTGGTTTTTTGAAGAATTGCAATACTGATTTCCACAGAGGTTGTACCTTTATAGTCTCACCAACAATGTGGAAAGGTTTCTTTCTTCCCACAGTCTCACTAGCATTTCACAGAGATAATGACAGAATATTTTCCAAATGCAGTGAACGAAATATACATACAAGAACTCAGGAGGCTGAGGCAGGAGGATCACTGTGAGTTTGAGGCCAGCCTGGGCAACAAAGTGAGTTCAAGGACAGCCTGAACTGCATAGAGAAACTCCTGTCTGAAAACAACAACTATGATAATCAAAAGCAGAAACAAAAGCAGAAAAAAAAGCTCCACAAAATACCCAAAATACACATACAGATAATACAGGCATATAGAACATTAACTAGCCATAACCAAAAGAGAACGTTTCCTTGCTACACTGTATTCAAAAT
Source organism: Dolichotis patagonum (assembly GCA_004027295.1). Classification (NCBI taxonomy): domain Eukaryota; kingdom Metazoa; phylum Chordata; class Mammalia; order Rodentia; family Caviidae; genus Dolichotis; species Dolichotis patagonum. The sequence goes on from PVJX010004260.1 coordinate 94,415, forward strand.
TCCAGAAGTCCATCAAAGATCTAAACATTAGACCCAAAACACTTGATCTGCTGGGAGACAAAATAGATACAGCTCTTGAAGTCAAAGTTGTAGGAAAAGACTTTCTGAGCAAAATCCCAAATGCACAAGAAATAATAACAATAATCAACACATAGGATCACATCAAATTTAAAATTTTTGCACAGCAAAGGGAACCATTAATAGAGTGAAGAGACAACTTACAGAATGGGGAAAATGTGTGCCAGCTACTTCTCAGTCAATAGACTAATGTTTAGAATATATAAAAAAACAAAAATTAGACTCCCCAAATTTAAAGATTCAGTTATGACATGGGAACCTGAAATGCATACATAATTCTCATATAAAGAAGTACAAATGACCAATAAATATATGAAAAAAATGTTCAACATCAGTGGCCATTCGAGAAATGCAAATAGAACAGCACTAAGATAGCATCTCACTTCAGAAAGAATAATCAAGAAATCAACCAGGTATTTTTCTTTTAACATTTAGTTCTTTGATCTATTTTGATTTTAGTTTAGTACATGGTGAGAGCTATGGGTTTAGGGTCAACCTTCTATATGTGAATAATCAGGTTTCCTAATAACATTTATTAAAGAGGCTGTCATTCCTCTGGTGTATGTTTTTTGGTCCCTTTGTCAAAGATCAAATAGTTGGGATTATTTCTACATCCTCTAATCTGTTCCAATGATCAACATGTGTGTTTTTATTCTGGTATCATGCTGCTTATATCACTGTAGCTTTGTAAGATAACCTCAAGTGTAGGGTTGTGATGCCTCATGCTTTGTTCTTTTTACCCATGATTGCTTTTGCCATTATGTGTGTCTTCCAGTTCTACAGGCATTTTAGTATTATTTTCTACAGTTCTGTGAAGAATGCTGATGGAATTTCGATTGGGATTGCATTAAACCTATTATGAATTTTGGAATTATGACCATTTTGACTATATTCAATCTGCCTAGTCAAAAACAAGAGATGGCCTGGGGATTTAGCTCAGTGGCATAAGTACCCGCCTGGCAAGTGTGAGGTCTTGAGTTCGATCCCCAGTACCCAAAAACAAAAACAAGAGATACCACTCCATTTTCTGATGTTCTCTTCAATTCCCTTCTTCAAAGTACATACTTTTCATTATAGAGATCTTTCACTTCCTTAATTAGGTTAGTTTCTAAGTATTTACGTTTTCTTGGTGCTATTTTAAATAGTATTGTTTCCCAATTTCTTTCTCAATGTGTTCATCATCAGTGTATAGGGAATGCTATTGATTTTTGTGTTCATGTGATTTTTGTGTGTGTCTGCTACTTTACTGAATTTTGTTATCAATTCTAAGTATCTGATAGATTTTTAGGGGTCTTCTATGTAGCTAATCATGTCATCTCCAAGTGACAATTTGACTTCTTTTCTTGTGTATATATCTCTTCTATTTCTTTTTTCTTGCCCAACTGCTGTTGCTAATGTTTCAAATACTGTGTTTGAAAGGAGTGGTGGTAATGGATTTCTTTGCCTTGTTTCTGATTTCAGAGGGAAAACTTTCAGTTTTGTCCCCATTTAAGATGATGTTGGCAATAGGTTTGTCATAAATGGCTTTCATTAGATGGAGGTAAGGCCTTTCTGTTCCTATGCTTTTCAGCATTTTTACCTGTGAAATTTTGTCAAAGGCCTTTTCTGTATTTATTGAGATTTGTCTTTGCTTCTGTTAATGTAATGTATTACATGTATTTATTTGTGTATGTCGAGCCATCCTTGCTTTCCTGGGATGAGCCTACTTGGTCATGATGTATGATCTTTTGATGATTCCGTGGATTCTGATGCCAATATCTTGTTGAGGATTTTTACATCTAGATTGGTCTGTAGATTGGTCTACAGATTGGTCTATAATTCTGTTTTTTACTTGGGATTCTTGTCAGGTTTTGGAATCCTGGTAAATACTAGCTTTCAGGAATGACTTTGAGAGTATTCTTTCCTTTTCAATTATTTTAAGAGCTTGAGGAACACTGTTGTTACATCTTTTCTGAAGTTTTTATAGAATTCAGCAGTGAATCTACCAGACCTGAAATTCTCTTTATTGATAGATTTCTTAATTATTGTATTAATATCATTGTTGGTTATTGGATTATTTAGGATTTTACATCTTTTAAAAATATTTTGTTTTTTGTTTCCTTAAGACAAGGTCTTTTTTGTTTGTTTCTTTGCTTATTTTGGAACTGGGAATTAAGCTTACAACCTCACATTCACCAGGCAGGCACTGAGCCACTGGGCTATATCCCTAGCTCAGGATTTTAAATCTTGGTTCAGGTTTGGTAATTCATGTGTTTCTAGGAATCTATCTATTTCTTCTGAATTCTCCAATTTATTGGCATACTGGTTTGAAATGTAGTTTTTAATAGCATTTTTTATTTCTGCAACATCTGTTGTGATTTCACTTTTTTTTTGCCATTTTTTTTTTATTTAAAAGAGAATAAAACAAAAGGGGGCAGTACAGAGCAGATCAGAAGAGGACAACATAGGCAACACAGTACTTTACATTAAGTCAACTGGACATCAACAGTATCTAACGCCATATCTCTTACTCTGCTATAGTTGAGCATAGTTTCAATTACAATAATATCAAACATAACACAATAGTATAAAGGC